>JAYMFT010086250.1:0-28424 GCA_038088735.1 Panulirus argus | reverse complement strand
GTGTGTGTGTGTGTGTGTGTGTGTGTGTGTGTGTGTGTGTGTGTGTGTGTGTGTGTGTGTGTGTGTGTGTGTGGACGCAAAAAAAGTATCTCTAATGAGACCAGGCGAGCTATAAACATATTTCTAGCTTTGATTGCTCATTGATCGATGTAGTGTAAATAATGTATGGGAATTAATCAAAACGGTCTCTGAAATATTCATTACAGTTCTGATTAAACTTCTTTAAAACGTATTGAAGAGCCCACGTGTTGAGGCCCTCTGGCCACGAGGCCACGGGAGTTGGAATTGAGGCCCTCTGGCCACAGGGCCACGGATGGTGCGATGAGGGATCTGACAACAGTGCGGCAGGTGGAAGGGTCGGGGCTTTCTGGTCACACAGCCGCGGATAGTTTTGTCAGAGCCTTCTGGCTACCGGGACACGGGTGGTAGGGTCTGGGCCATCTGGCCACAAGGTTACGAGTGGCAGTTGGCCATGAGGCCACATGTGAAGTAGTACATGGAAGGATAGAAAACAGGAAACCTGATGGTTGATAACGGGAAAAAGATGAGGAAAAAAATGTCAAGCAGTATTGTAGTTACATGCTAGCTTGGAATATGGACTGGATAAAACTCCATGTCAGTATGATGACATCTTGTCTTCGGCTAGATTCAGTAAAAAACAAAGAATAGGTAATGAAAAGTAAGTGCTTTTCTAACTTCGACTTAAAGGTACTCACATTCTTCTACATACACTACTTCGGAAAGCAGTTTATCTCAATGCTCCAACAATCTATATGTGAAAAAAACTAATGCTTGCACTGCTATTACATCCCTTCCTTTATCATCATCCTTTACCTCTGTTCAGTGAGTCTCTGTCCAGTAGGAAGAAAATTTCTTATAATTTTCTAGCGAAATTATTTAGAATTTTTAACACTTCCATCGGGACACCTTGGAGTCAGCACTTTTTTTATAGAGAATATCTCTTGTCTTTCCTCATAAGGCCTATATCTGAGTGAAAGGATTAGTTTGGCTGCTCTTCTTTGAATTAGCTCAAGTTTCTCTTTGCTTTAACCAAGTTTGATGATCAAAACTGATAGCATTATATAGGGTGCATACCGCAGCCTTTGTTTGTTGTTTACATTTCTAGCTATGAAACCTAACAACCAACTGGTTTTATAGTATGGAGCTGGGCATTGTTTGCCAGAGTGAGGGCATCTCTCCATCGTCTTTTTCTTCTTTGACTTCTTGTAGGGATTAATCAAGCTCTTTATACTCATGATTTATATCTTTAGCACCAAAGTGCATACCTTTGGATTTGCTTATATCGAAACCCAAGTGCTATGTCTCTGTCATACCTCAAAATCTTCAGGCAGTCTTCCTTACAGTTGGCTATGTTTCACACTTTGAGTCCTCGTCAAATTTTGAGCTTCTGCTGGTGAGTCCTGTCTCTAGGTCATATATGTATGTGATCATAAGCCTGGGTCCGGGGACTGAGCTTTGTAGAACTCCACAAGACATGTGAATCCAGTCAGAGGCTTCCCCATTTAATACCCCTCTCTACTGGATGGCGTTCCTCTGCACGCTGATGATGGGGTCGAGCCAATTCCATGGCCTAGGGTGATGTGATTGATGGCGTCGTGGGTTAAGCATCATGATGATTTCCAACACCAACTTGGCGCGGCTTTATTAGCATTTATCAGGTGAATTTTGCAACGCTTTTAAAACTTTGATAATTGCTCTATAGATTAAGTTTTAGCCGAAATGGAACTACAGTTTTTTTTTCTCTTTATACGTAATAAACACACCGATGTCATGAGCAGGGGTGTGAAAAATGGAATAATTACTGTGAGTTGATTAACCGAACCAGGTGGTTATTATTTGTACGTTAGTCTCTCTCTCTCTCTCTCTCTCTCTCTCTCTCTCTCTCTCTCTCTCTATCTCTCTATCTATCTATCTATATATATATATATATATATATATATATATATATATATATATATATATATGCTGCTCTTTAATTCGTGACTTGTGCCTTTAACCTATTGCGTCCTCGATCACACTGAGAAGTAATCACCAATAATCAGGTCACTTGATTAATGTAGATCGTTTGACGAGCCCGTGTTTAAACCTCTCGTCCAGAGACGGAGGATATTTTGTAATGAAACTGGTGCAGTGGTGAAGATTAATGTTTAATGATATTCAGGCCTGAACATCTCATTAACAATAGCTCTAGATATGTCGAAATGTTCTGTGAATATCTCGCTCGCCCATCCGGTAACATTATGGTATTGAAGGTTTTCGGAAAAGTCGCCAGTTTATTAACATTGCGGTAAAAGTATGCGTGATTCTTTTTTGAGAATTGTTATGAATCCCGGGCATACGAAACCTCAGGTCATAGAAGAAGAGATTATTTGAAAAAAATATCGAGTATTTCTCCGTAATTTTATTTGAAATTCAGTGAAAAATGTTGAGACGGGCCCTTTTTTTTTTTTTTTTTCTAAGACTTAACCACTGATCGGACACTGTGACGGTAATGTATGACACAAAACATGAAAAAAATGTCAAGTAATGTAAAGTGATCGCAAAAGCTTCCATATTTCTTGCAGGAGCAGGCTGAATCGTTGATGAGATAGCGAAGGACGATTTTGGCGAGTTCTTGCACAGTGTTGGTGTGAACCGTGTGTTGGCGAGTCCTTTGCACATCGTTGGTGAACCGTGTGTGTTGGTGAATACGTCGTACTACACTTTGTTGGTGAACCGTGTGTTGGCGAGTCCATCAGTTGGAGCTAGTGAAGTCTGTAGAGTTACGTTGAAATGTGGGTTTGTTGAAGCCCGGTGATAGGCTTTTTTTATTTTTTATTTTTTTACGTACTCCCGGTAGCGGGATGCGAGTAGCACTGTCTTGACCCCCGATGGTGACGTTCTGGCGCCACACAAGGGCCTCTCTGGCCTGTGGCTGGTTATGTTTATATAATGGGAACGTTCCTCACGGGGGTGGGGGTGGGGGTGGGGGGGCCTTCTTTCTCCCTCCTCCTCTCTCCTTTGCCGGCTATACTTGTGGCACACTCCATGCCTCAGCTCCTTGTAGCCGACCGCCGCGTGCTCTTACAAATAGCGGGAGATCTTAACAGAATAACAGGCGAAGACGCAGAAAATGTGGTCCGGGCGGTTCAAACGTCTGATGGCCAGTGGCACGTGTTATGTTTTGAGGGCTGGCCAAGAATATTATGTCATGTATACTATGTACAGTGTACGTGGCCTGTGATGTTTAGTTCCACTTGGTTGCCAGGGTGTGCCTGGAAAGAGGAGCGACAACACTAAGAGCCGTGAAGTCATCGATTGGTCTTGTCTCTGGTGACTCGAGATGGCCAGGTTTTCTAGATGGTGCGGCAGAATTATGGTTACAGATTAACTGTTCTTTGGTTCCTCTAGCTCGTCGGGGTTTTTCCCCCGAGAGATGGAGGCCTGTTAAGATCATTCTCCCCATCACTCCTTTGCCTTCACCCTACGATTATGTTGATGCCAGACTCACCTGAAGTGATCATGCTTCATGGGATTTTTTTTTTGTGTGTGTGTTTTTTTTGTAAAGAATTTTATTTTTATCAAACTTGTAGACGCTGATATTTTTTTTTTGTGCTATGCAATTAATATTAGTAATTCGTAATTTCATGAAGAGAATTTCAGTCGGTTCCTCAAGTGATTTGAATTCTCACGTTCATGTTGCTTTTTCTGAAGCCTCACTTGACTTGGCTCTTTTGATGACTTCAGGAGTTCATGAAAAGAGAGTTGTGAATTGTCCGAGGGTGTGTCGCAGGGGCTTGTTCGGTTCGGGGTGAGAGTGAGTCCTGCCTCTTTAACAGTCAGTGATATCACGCGGAGGCAAGTCCTCAAGACATGCTCACGAAAACTGACCCAGTATTTTGACAAACTGCGCAGATTAAACACACAAACTCTCTCTCTCTCTCTCTCTCTCTCTCTCTCTCTCTCACACACACACACACACACACGCGAGGGCTGACAATTTCCTATTCATTCTCAGGTTCCGATAATTCGCGCGCGGGTGTGAGGATGATTAATTAACGTCAGGATACAGAGGCAGGGCGGGTAGGGGGTGGGGGGAGAGCGTGGGCACAGCTTGATGGGAGGAGGAGGATGGAGAGATCGCTGTCGTGGGAGGTGGCTGGGTTTGGGGAAGGGAGGGCCCCCTCTGTGTGAAGGATCGAGTATAATAGATCTTGGGATTACGTAGTATAGGGGCGAAGAGTTTTTTGTTGGTAGTGCAGAGTGTGTGGGGCATGGCGTAAGGTGGAATCAGTAGTGTGGGAGTGTGGGGCCAAGGGAGTGTGGGAGAATGGGAGTGTGGAGACGTGGGTGTGTGGGGCCAAGGTAGTGTGGGAGAATGGGGGTGTGGGGAGTGTATGGAATTTGGGAGCGTAAGGAGTGTGGGAGTGTGGAGCTTGTGGGAGCGAAATGCGAGTTTGAGAGAGTCGAGGACGTGGAAGTGACACTTTTATTTACATCCAGTGGGCAGGTGATTTACATGTAAAACACATCAGTAATGATGGCGGTTATTTACAGTGGCAGCGGCCTGTGAAATATCATCACTATGGGAGCGGTCATGTGTAATGGTGCGGCAAGCGTGTGGGCCTGGAGGTGTGGGAGTGGACGGACGTGGTGGCATGGGAACGTTGTGGACGTGGGGGTGTGGGAGCGTGATGACGTGGAGGCGTTGGAGCGTGTGGACGAGAGAAGGAAATGCCGTGGGTTGAACACAAGTTTACGAGGATTGCCTCTGGCCTCAGGCAGCATGGGAGAGCTGAATTTTGATGAATGACCCGACGGGTCAATGACGAAGTTGTCTGATGGACGGAGGACAGTGATAAGTTTCCTACACTCGTAATCTGTAGGTTTAAGTTGCGTGCAGACGTGATGGTGAGGGAAGGAAAGGCGTGTAGGCGTTTTGCGTGTGTGCGCGTCAGGGCGTGGATGCCTTGCTGCAAGCGGCATGGAGGCGTGGGCGTGGAACTGCCATCATTGCCACGTTCAACGACTCTTTCTCACTTCCACCACCACAACCACAGGCCGTGATCCCCCCCTCCCCCCCCTGCCACCATCCCTTGACAACACCCACAGACCGTATTCACCCTGCCACCAGTACCCCACACCTCCCTGACAACAAACACCCAACCCACCTCCGTGCCTTTTCCAGCGACTCCGACAACGGCCACTAGCCACGCTCGTTGACTCACGCCACCAGGAAGTACGTGCGTGGGGAGCCCGGCCCGGCCGGCCCGTGGCCAAACACCCACATAAAGTGGACCGTTGATGGAGGAGGCCCCGCCTCCGCCGCTGCCGTCCTCTACCCCCCCCCCCCCAACACACTCGTGGTCACCGGGTCCACTTCAAGGGAAGCAACGCGAGGGCGCCAGCCTCCCTTCCTATACGCCTGGGAGTGAGTGAGTGTGTGTGTGTGTGGGGGGGGGGGGGAAGACAGAGTACTGAGGGTCTATTGGCGCCACGTCTACTAAAGGTCCGACTGTTTCAGACGCGTGGCTTGTGCCACAGCCCCGAGGAGAGGAGGCTCTCCTCCACAAGCCATTATTCGTACAGTATCCGGAAGGCTGCCGCGGGAGGAGGAGTGGGAGGGAACGCACGCGGCTACCGCCCGCGCACGCATCACCGCTGGCGGCTGGCTGACCCGGCGGAAATGTAAAAGAAAAAACAAAAACATTCCTGTAAAAATACGATGACGTGGAGAGAGAGAGAGAGAGAGGAGAGAGAGAGAGAGAGAGAGAGAGAGAGAGGAGAGAGAGAGAGAGAGACTCAGCGGTGCGAGAGGAGCGTGAAGAGGGAAGCTGGAACTGGAATCCATTAGTAACAGTCCGGGAACTCGGGGGGGAAAAAAAACATTGGAGAGGTTCACTGAACCGATAAATGAGTACTTCATGGCGCGAGTCTAGTTAGTGTCTGCTGCTACACAGCCTCTATGACTCGTCTTTTTTTTCATTGTCCTGAAGTAGAGAGAGAGAGAGAGAGAGAGAGAGAGAGCCTAGCCTGTCCGTGAGCCCGGAGGGTGTGGCGAATTCATGACACGACCTCGTTTTATGGGCACACGTTCTGACGTCGGGGGGGGGGGACACGCGGGCCGTCATTGAAGACAAGGGGAGGTGTTGTTGGTGCGAGCCACAGACCCGAAGAACCGAAGAACAACATTTATCATCAAGATATCGCTCGGGGTCATCGATGTCTAATATTTTGAGAGCGAGTTGTTATTACCATCAAGTTCCCGGGCGTCGACCAACATGTGGCAATACTTTACCTGAAATATCGGTTAGTGTTAGTGATGTTAATTATGATCGTCCCTCATCCAGTCGTTAGAAATGTACTACCGACAGTCGTAACTGTTGAACTGGAAGGCCTTCGCTCGAATTTTAAAAGCCAATGCTTACGAACTCCAAAATATATGATATAAGTTTACACTGTAACTAGCGCGATCAATTTGCTTCCTGAGAGGTTGGCAAGGTATTTGCATACGTTTTTTTATGTCGCGATATATATATATATATATATATATATATATATATATTGGGATACAAAGTCAGTAAAGCCGACTAGAGGGTGCAGAATTGATGGCTTAATGAATTTCCGTCTTATCGAGAGTAAGAGACATATTTCACGTGGGCCTAAAATGAATTTTTGATGTACATGAAAACGCCATTATAGCAGTAATGAACGGGGCTTTTATCCATCTCAATCCCGCCGGAAAAGCAGGAATTAAAATCTTCGTAATAGAGCACAGCAATCGTGCAAAATCTGATTTTTCATTACCAGAATATAAACGTGAGAACTACCACGGGTAAGTCTGGGAGTGCCAGTGACCGTCGCTCTCAAACAAAGTGTTCAGACCCTTGCAAGGAAAGCGTTTATACTCCGCCAGCGGGACTGGAACCTGCAGCAGCTTCTCGAAGCAATTGCTTTGAATCCCGGAAGACAAAGGCGTAGTTCTTCAGTTATACGGTCTAGTATCTCCGACACTGTGACTAAACAGAGTGAATCAGACATCTGTAAGCTGTAGGTACGAGTTATATAAGTCTTCCTAGCAGAAGGGGAATACAACATCACGGCATATATATCCTGAGGCACAGGTTATGTCTGGCACCATTCTAAGACGTGGAAGGTGAGACGGTGTTGCCTTGTTGGTCTTGACTGAGTGTCGGGGTCTAGTAAGGTTTATTTTTTCTACTGAAAATATATCGGAAAACGAAGTACACACAGTCCTTACCAACTGAGCTGTGAAACAATGATTTCTTTCTATGGTCTCATGAAGGCATTCCGAGCGTCCTCTTTTTGAGTAACTTTGTCGAAATGCCGTCTGGTCCACGTTCCCTGTACGGGTTTTACTCGACCCTCCTAGGTACCGTTCCCCATCCCAGCCCCACAGTGCCGGCAGTTGTGAATCCTCTGAGGTAAATAGAATCCGAAGCTTTACATATGATTTTCATACGCTCTTAAATCCGTGTGTGTGTGTGTGTGTGTGTGTGTGTGTGTGTGTGTGTGTGTGTGTGTGGAGTTTGATGTCCCCGAATTTTTCCGCCTGTTTGATCTTTTAACTCATAACTTGACGCGGAGATATTGCCGGAACATCTTCGACAGCGTCTTTTTCCAGTCCACAGCGTTTCCAGTTCAGTATGATCTTCGTCCCTCCGTCTTTGTATTGGTTTCTTGTATCATTCATGTGAGCCACGTGGCTGTTGTTTCTCCCACTCCCTCCCTTCCAGTAGCGTCCCTCTCATCTTTTCTCCATTGATATATCTTATTGAAAACGATCTGTTTCTCGGCTTGGCTTTGCCTTTTCTACCCCCATACTGCTGGTAACCAGTAATCCAGTAACCAACTCCTTTACAGTAGACTTCACGACAGATATTGCAACGCCGCTCCGTTCCTGCACTGTAGGTGTTGTTGGTTTTCTTGCCTGTGTTTACGTATAAAACTGTCTCCAACTCTTTTACGTACCGTCCCCTTCATCGCGTCCTCTTTCTTCAGTCACTTCCCCGTGGTGGCTGTCTCCCAGATCGGAGGCCGGTCAGGTGATGGTTTAACTCGCCGGGTTGTCGTGTATGGAGCCCATAGACGTAGTGCTAACAAAATATCACGCAGCCTGAGACTCCACCACCGAGTTAACTTGCCGTCACTCGCTTCGCATCTCATTCTGCGACCTCGCTTCGCCAGTAGTCTTCGGCTCCGTGCGGGCGGGCACTTAACCGCCTTAAGACGAGGCTACGACCCCCCGGGCACGAAGATGTTGACCCTCTGGTATAATGATGACCTGGCCTCCGACCTGATATTTCTAAAAAGCTCAGGACAAAGATCACTTTATTGCACTCAAGATTCACACGCTGAACTTCTATGGGGGATAACCGAATGCCTTTCGTGTCCCAAGGTTGCATCGCCAGAGGCCTTTGAGATCATCTGCCCCAAGTAAGGCAGTTGCCAGAGTTGCGTCATTAATAGTTCCGTAACTCCAGCGCCCCGGCTTCGGTTTGGCTTAGTGGAAGCTCAGCACGTAGCAGATGTCAGTGATGGAGTCAGAGGCTTGTTTTCAATATCTGTCTCTATATCTATATATCTGCGTATCAGATTATATTATTCATCTACCTACATATTTACCTACCTAATTATCTACCTATTTGTCTACCTACTTATCTAAGTATCTATCTATACTTTCCTGGGGATCCCAAGTTTTTGCCGTACCTCATCGCTGGCGATCTAGAGCCCCTGATGGTGTCCACCAGCGTCGCTCTGGTGTCAAGAATTATAGTTAAAAGGAGAGAGAGAAATAAAAAGAAAACGTTTTAAATTTGGACTTTGCAATACCAACCAGCCAGTTTTGATTCAGCGCCAAAACTCATATATACGTTATCAAATGCGTATGAAAATATCTCTGACGTTTTCATGTCCTACATTTCATGAAATATTTAGCCGTCATTAACGGGGGAGCCAGCTTTGTTTACACTGCTCACAGTTATTGACCAGTTGACATTATTGCTGGATACCTTTTCAATTAACTCCTGAATTTTGTGTGTGTGTGTGTGTGTGTGTGTGCGTGCAAGCGCTGGAAATCAAAACTGTGAGAGAGAGGAGAGCACTTTTTCTGTGCTGCAGAGTCAGTTCGTTTCAATGTTTCGAACAGCCCCCACGAAAATATAAATTCGTCGTAATGCTCGATATTGCTTTTCAAGATCGCAAATATTCGCAAGCTCTTGCAATACTCTGAAACCGAAGTGGGAGAAGTAAAACTTGATCTGACGTTTTTAAGGAGTATCTGCCGGTGGATGTGACAGGCCTAGCCAACCTGGCCGTAACTGGGTCCTAGGCTCGGGTTTCCTTACTGGCGTCCACAGCTGGGCACACTATATACCCCTCACCGACAGGTCTAATAAACATACCAGGGGGTGTCCAATGAGTGGTTACTTGGCCCTCAGTACTGACGGGCCTTGAGAACCGACCAGGAGAGGGGGGGGTGGGGTGGGGTGGGGGAGGGGTTCCCATGTTTCGGATACACTACCCCACTCAATGACACGCCTCATGAACCGGCCAGGGGGAAGTCCGTGTCCGTGGAAATGCCCCCACCCCCCCACCCCTCCCCCTCATTGACAGGCCAAACGAACCTATCAGGTTTGTCCACGTCCAGGGGAGATGGCCTTCAGTAACAGACGTGATGAACCTCCCATCAGGGCCTGGCACTCTCCAACACAACACACACACACACACACACACACAAGCCCCATAAAATATATCGCCCCAATTTCCTTAGGTTTTACGCCGGCGCGAAGCTTATTTGCATGTAAATACGTCATCAAGTGGCTCATCAGCTACGCATGCAGTGGAGGGAAGTGGAATCCTCCCGTTTCGAGCGGCTCTCTCACGACTTTGTGATGTAAAACTTTTTGGGGTTCATTGGACACGTTTCCTGCAGCAGGGGCGTGTGGTGCCCTTTATGAGGCTCAGGGCGGAAGCCGGACGCTCAAGCTTACACCGCCTTGTTCAGGACGGTAACTGCCCTCGAGCACGGCGGCACGGCTTCCTCGCCACGACGGTACCGCCCCTTGGGTATTATGTCGTGACCTCCGACCTAGGACCAGAGGGCCTGGGTCAAAGGTAAAGCCCATCATGCCCAGAGGCTCGTTTCATGGTGCTCACGGGGTCGACACACATTGACTGAGAGTCGTGAGATTAAACCGAACCATGATAAACGAGAAGTCAGATCAACCCCCGTGAGCTAACGAGGCCAACGAGGAAGGATTATTATCATGAAACCGAAGTCCGAGACGTGACGAATTCGCGTGAAAAATTATCAGGTGATGGGCTGAGGAAAAATGGCGATTTAAGAAAAGAAAAAATATGACCGTACTGAACCGAACCTCGTCAGGGTCGGAAACGTATAGAGATAATTGGTCACGATAATTGGTCACGGTGATTTGTCACTGGTGATATAAATTTCCACAGAAGCTGGAGGGGTTAAGCTTCCAAGGCAATAAGCCAAGGTAGATTGTAGTTGATTTCATATATATATATATGTATATATATATATATATATATATATATATATATTATACTTATTACCTTCACTACTGTATTACTCTTTTTGTTCTTAGTCTTTTGGGAAAAACTATATATATATATATATATATATATATATACAGAGAAAGAGAGAGAGAAGAAGCCGTGTCGGAGGAATTAATTTCGAGTGAGTTGTGGGAGCGGACGAGTGTTGCCGTAACGGGGCGCTATGCTCAGTCGAGTTACCCAAGCTGTGTCATCACATATATATATACCAGGGCCTGAGCCACAGCCCTTCCCCAGTAGTGGCTTTTACGTCAGATGCCATACCAGTTTCTGTCCTTTTTTATTTATACCAGGCAAGAGCATGAGACCATTTGACCCGGATTTTGTTTCGCGTTATCATTAATTACGCATAATATTAACTTTTATTTGACGCACTAAGCACTATTTTAATATTCATAGTCGTACGCCGTCAGGTATGAATGTTAAAGTAGTGCATAGTAGTTAGACGATTAGACACTCTTGTTTCACATTATCGTTTAATTACTCATTACATTCTGTTATATTTTACGTACTACATATTATTTTAATATAATTAACTTTTTTATGTTATGCTTTGTCTGTTGAGTATATTGCTTCATTTGCTCCTGTACGCCGGGAAGCAGTAATGTAAGCTGATGGGCGATAAGCATAGAGTTTGATGTTAGAAAAGTCCTCCTGGCACAGTTTAGTGCCTCGGGGAAGGGTGGGAAATGAGAGAGAGAGAGAGAGAGAGAGAGAGGAAAAAAAAAAAACGGAGAGCAGGGTACGAACATGGCGCGCGCGGGTCAGTTTTTTTTTTCCTTTTTTGGTTCCCCCCCCCCCCCCACCCCCCCCCCAGGGCCCCCCCCCCCCCCCCCTTTCCTTGAAGTGGTCCTCTCTGGTTTAATTCCGGGTCACCTTTTCCGGGGGAAACCCGCACCGCATCTCCAAGGCTAGGCCGCGCTGCTCCCAGTAGCATAGAAGTGAAGGACTTCTTTAAGGGGGGTGAAATTCTTCGACGAGGCCTGACTGTACTGCTTGCCTCTTCGGCAACAGGCGTTGGTAACTAACTGCCTGGCCGAGGGAAGACTTTTTCCGCTCGCGGTGTATGTGACAAGCGCAGGCTGGGGCCCGGTAATATCCCGTAGCTCTGCCGTGACAAGATACATCAGGGAACAAGAGTAACGTGGGCAGCTGTCGAACATGCGGCTTTGTTTTGTCTGAGGAAGAGGTCTCGTTATCTTTGTATCTGTCTTTTGAATTAATTTTATTTTCTGCCTTCATTCTCTCTCTCTCTCTCTCTCTCTCTCTCTCGTAGGCAGCTACCGTCCAGGGAGTTACATTACCGATATCACCGTCACTACCCGGCCGGGTATCGGGGAGGGTTAGCCGACAGCTGCACAGTGGTGAGCCGACAATTCATTGGCTATCAAGTGTCACTCCTTTGACCCCAGTTACTTCAGACGTATGTTCTCCAAGTGAAGACCAGCAACTCTTCTTTCACAACCGTATGTTTGACACCTCCTGTAACGTTTGCTGTCTATAATTTTCTTTTTAAAGCATCATTAACTTTTCTTTTTTGGGGGATTTTGAAAATATCTCGGTACATCATCCAATGGACAGGCCTGATCGAAGCATCTCGAACCCAGAGGCATCATCCTCGACTTCGAGAGAGAATCATCGAACTCGAAGAATCTTCCTCGAACTCGTCAAAGTTTTTCTCGCGTCAGCCCCACTGGATGCGTCTGCTTAACGGGCGTCTTATCCCACAGTGTTACCGAACTTTCCTCCTCGGTTAACGAAGGTAATGCCTTCGTAACCTCCCCAAAACGGTTCTTGGAACGTAACCGCTCATGAAGGCTTCGACCCACACACCTCGTTCGTCCTCTTTGCTGTCGGCTGTCCCGTCCCTAAACACGCCCGCTGTCTGTGTCCACACGTCCCGTTGCATAGGGAAGTCCAAGTCTTTCTTCCATATTCAGGTGGTCTCTTTTTCTTTTCTAATTTAGAGAATTTCAACGAATCGTATGTCCTTAATGCTGCTTTCTAGTACCGGGAAGTGTCCCTACCGCTGTCTCTGTCGTTTGGACCACAACGACCTCCTGTCTAGTACGTGGTCGCCCATGTCTCTTACGTATCTTGTGGACCATAACGACTTCTTGGTCGTCCGCGTATTATTTGGACCAGAGCGACATCCTGTCTCGTACCTGGTCGTCTGCTTCGCGTATCGTGTGGACCAGAACGACCTCCTGTGTTAGTAGTACCTGGTCGACGACTTCCGCGGGACACAAACACCATCCTTAGCCGCGCCTGACCATCCTTCTTTCCCCGTGAGTCGTCCACGACCTGGACGGTAGCACCTGGTCGTACACATTCCCCCCTATTTACTCTGGTCGCAGATATCTCCTCTCCTCCTCCCCACGTAGTGTGAGTCACAGACGACTGGAAAGGGCAGTGCCTCGCCTTCCACGTCCCCCTCATGTATCGGTGTGAGTCGCAGACGGCCAGCTGGATCGTCCACTTCCCCCCACGCGTACCGTGTGTGCGTCAGACGACCAGACGAACACTTACTTACCAGGCCGCCAGGGGGGCTTCGTGCGGCCAGGTAGTGATGGCCGCGTCTCTCCCAGGGAAAGCCCTAAGGACACCCTCTGGCTGAGGCGTCGTCTTGGAAACCTCGCCTTAGCCGACTGCCGACAAATGGCTGCAACGCTAAGGTGGTTCCACGTTTTCTCTCTCTCTCTCTCTCTCTCTCTCTCTCTCTCTCTCTCTCTCTCTCTCTCACCACTTCAGTGGGTGTCAGGTTTCTCTCCTCTGGCCCAAGTCGATGTGTTTCCTTTTGTTATTCTTTTTTTTTTCTTTTTGCCTCGCCCACATATGTGGTTTCTTAAAGCCCTCAGTCCTAACACGTCATTCACGTGGCTTTCTATAATATGCTCTTAGTTTAAAAGGAACACCCGATTTAAAAAGCGATTTTATTTTTGTTTTTCATTTTCTATCGTAATTTTCACCGAAAAACTTCCACCGCTGAACCTCAGGTCTATGAACTGTTTCTCCTTGGTCCACAGCAGGATCGCTAACCAGTGTTTGCTCGGTTTACCCGAACTTAACCACCGGTAGTTCGCTGTAATTGCCTTACAGACAGAAGCCAACTGGTGTTTGCCAAACTCTGTGGACAAGTGAGGTGGTCAGTATGAAGGCTCTCTCATCATACGGTTTACAGCCACAAAGACATCATCCTGTTTTTTGTTTATCGTGCTCTGTGAAAGTTGACCCCTTTTAGCAAGACGATACGATACGACCCTTGGGCATGACGCTCCCTCCGCCCACCAGAGGTCAGGTCAAGGGTCGTGTGCCGTCGTGTCCAGAGGTCGAACCGTCATGGTCGGTTTTCATTTCCTCGTTTTTCTTCTCAACGTTTCGTTAATTTTCTCTACTGCACTTGCCAAGCTCTCGCCAGCAGTCTCGGAATCATCTGTTCCTGTTGCAGGGGCTTGTTTGTGCTCGAGTCAGAGTTCGTTCCCTCACTCGTCAACCAGCTATCCTCGTGTGTGTGGACGGTGTCCAGGCCTTTACAGGCGTCACGAAGTACGTCATCAGAGCCCTACGTCACAAGCTACGTCACCAGTTTGCGTCACTGGAACCTACTACGTCTCCAAGCAGAGGCAGATGACACTTGTCGAGTGATCCAGCCTCCTTGGAGGCAACGCTGTGCAAGAATCTCGTAACTTAGTGTTACACTTCGTCTTAAGAAAAGCTTGTGATACAGTTGTATTGTCCAAGGAGCCGGTGCTTATGGTGCCGTTAGAATACAAGAAGACTCTGTGTTATCCTAAAACGCTATGAGCACTCGAGTCCATCGTTCGGCTTGGCTCTGAGAGCCTTTGAGGATGCAGGAGGCGCGACCGAGGGTGCCAGAGACGCAAGAAATAAAGAGTCTGACGTAAAATAAATTCGTTAAGAATGTTCGTACCCGACACACGTGTTGCCTGCATGCCCCTCCCCAGCCTGCCTCCCTCCTTCCCTCCCTCCCTCCTTCCCTTCCACTCCGAGCGAGCGATTCGGCGCGTCTTGCTGGAGTGGCCTCTAACCCGGCCCGACAGCTTTTAATTAATCTCTTGACTTCACGTCTAGTACTAGTCGCGGCCGTGCACGTCAGAAGATATCCGCGAGGTCAGAGGTCAAGGTGAGGAGGGGGGGAGGGAAAGGGGTTTAAAAGAGCTGGAATCTTTTTCCAGTCATTTCAGTCAGACTTTGCTAATGAGACGCTCCAGAAGGGGATTCAGTGGGAGTTTTTTCTTTTCCTTTATCATCGATTTCTTTTTTCTTTTTCAATCATACCTCATGACTGATCGCACCATGAGAGACACACAGAGGCCCAGGTTCTCACAGAGAGTCATCCCATCCCCGTGGCACGGGCTGGAAACGCGCGTTGTCCCCTGTTCGATTACGACGCCGTGTGAGCACGGACGCCGACAGATGAAGCTTACGGTCCGGCAGTCGGAGATCGAGGGCAAAGGCGTCATATTGTAGGTAACTGGTATCCCGTGATTTGTCACAGAGACCGGTCAGTAATCGGACGGATGAGTTTCCAAGAGCAACGGGCAGCGAGTCGAAAGATGGATGCGACTTTTAAGGTACGCCAGTAAATACGCGCACACAACACAGCCTTGACTGTTTTAGCTTCCTCGGCAAATGTGGTGAAGGCCGAGTGTATTTACCGGTGTATTCAAACATCGCATCCGTCTTTGGACTTGTCCAGTGGGCATTTTCTCCGACCTGTACAGATGTTCTTGTTCACGTTCGGTGGGTCCTTCGACCTGTACAGTGTGCTCTTGTAACAACGGTGGGATTCTCCAGTTTTGTACAGTGATGGAGGCCTTTGCCCTGAATGATGATGTGGTCTTTGATCTGTACAGAGATGGGGAGGGCCTCTGGCTTGTATAATGAGTGGGGGGGTCTTTGATGTGTATAGTGGTTCGGTCTTTTGACTTGCACAACACTGGTCTTTGGTTTGTATAGTGGTGGGAATCCTCGACCTGTGATGTAGATACTGTTATTTGATAGGAGAAACAAGTGGCTATATAAACAGAATAAATCTGAGACCAGTTTGAAATTAATGTTGCGAATCTCCATCCAATTAGCTCAGCTTGGCCCTCCAGTCAGTTAAGTGTTGCCCAACTTCGTCCAATCAGTGCAGTTGGTCCCTCGGTCAGGCAGACGCTGAAGTCTAGTTTGCACTGACAGTTCGGACGGTGTACGGTTCGAGCACTCGGCTTCCAGTCCAGTCGATTCGGCCGATCTCTACCTAACCAGTCACTGCAGTGTGTTTGCAGTCGGTTAGTACAGTTACCATGCAGTTGGTTGATACAGTCAGTTTCTTCATATTCGTGTAGCTGACCTTAACGTCAGTCGGTGGAAGTGATGTTATTACCGTTTCGCCTATTGTTTCCCGCAACTCAAATGGACAGACCGGCTTCCTTAATGTCCCTGTAGCTCTTGTGACGTCCTCATGTTGTTAAAGCGTATCTACAGGTATGGTATTAGTTGATCTCGCCCTTCGACACTCTCTCCCTGTGCCTCCCACTTCCTCAGGTGTCCAGCCACCTCCCTCCCTCCTCCCTCTCTGAAATCACACACACACACACACACACACACACCCTCTCGTAAATACTTCACCACAATCAAGTTTTGTTTTCCCCGCTCACCGGGCGCCCCGCACTACCTCCTCTGATTTACTCTGGTCGTTTCGTGTTGAGAAATCTCTCTCTCTCTCTCTCGTCTTTATTGCAACCTGCGACCACGTTTGTCATCTTTTGTCATGATTAATCGGATCGTCGCCGAAGTGGTTTTATTGAGGTATTACAACAGGGGTTCGCCACGTGGTCATCACCACTGTTCTCGGGCGGACTTGCCGCTTCCTTCGTGCAACACGCAACAACTGTTTATTTGCGCTTTCCGTAAAGGTTTACTGCTCGTGCGTGGACGATATCCGTAGAGGTCTTCACAATACTGATTTTTACTCCGGAGGTGTGAAAAACATCGGTATCTACCCAAGAGGCCTTCATGGATAATGGTGTCTGATCTATCCAGCAAGAAAACAAATATTTGATAATCGTGCTTGCTACTCACGGCGAGGAAACAGAGCTGCCTAGTCACGAATGAGTTATTTTATACAGAACAACTGATCGCTTGTCTCACTGAGCCAGGGCCTCTGATAGGGGAGTGCAGGGAGGGGGGGTGTACATCGTTCCCGGGCCCGGGGGTCCAAAAGGGGGCCCCGGAAATTTCCCGGGATCTCAGAAAAAGCAGAAAAATCAACAGAGCGCTTTATCTTCCATACCCTTTATGGCCCAATAGCTCATGGCATAAAACCGTAGTGGATAAAAACAGGATGACTAATGGAGAAGGGAAGGGAAGGGTTGGGCCCGAAAGAAACTTTGTACCCCCAGATAAAACTCCTCACAGACGCCCTGCCTCACTCTCATTTGGATAACTTGGTTCTCTTGACAGCCTTTTCTTTGTAATTTTCCTGTGGGGAGGCTTGCTCGATGGCACGTGCCATAATAACAAGAAGTTCTATTTTTTCACAGAATTATCTTTCTCCAGCAGTCTGTCTAGCCGGCCGGCTGCTTTTCCTCCCTCCCACGCGTCCAACCTCCTCCTCCTCCTCTTCTCTCCCATGTTATCCACTTCACTGTTTCATCGAGCACGAATTCTCTCTTTCCCTCGAGGTCTCCGTGGGTATTACTGCCTTCATTCATGGCAACGGTTGTTCCTCAGTCGTCGATACGTAACGCCGTCTGAGAAGGAGAGGATGGAAATCTCCCGCTCGCTCCTTGGAGCGCGACGCATCGTCCGATTTTTACTGAGGAATGTATATCTTTTTAAGCTTTTGTTTGACGTTGCAGTTTAGGATTTCATCAGCCGGTCTAATATTCCAGTCCTCCGCGGCCGATATACCGTAAAGGCACCATTTCATGAGGCTTATGTCCTTCACCCTCTCAGCGCGCGTAACTCGGCTTTCGTAATTCTGATACAGACTATCTGCCGCGCTCTGCCCCCGTCCTCTGGACTTCCACCCCCCGTGAGTTCTTTGCGATTCTGAAAGCGCCGTGACGAAACCCGAGGAGCATGTTCTAGTTCTGGTCCAATGAACGACGTGTACCAGAACGGCATTCTGATATTTGCCGGCGGACCGCTTGTCTCCACTTGCAGGTGGGGGGGAAGATTCGTCTCCGTGCGAGAATCCAAGGTATTCTTCCATTCGATGACTTTATTTGATGAAATCCCTCGTTATTGGTACCTTTACCGTTTCTGAGGAGTGCTTGTTTTACTGCGTGTACTAACCCTGACTGCTCCTTCGTTGTTATTATTGCATATATATATATATATATATATATATATATATATATATATATATATATATATATATATATATATATGTATGTATTCCGGTTCATTAAAATTCTTTGAAGGATTACACATTATCAGCATCACTATGCAATTCTTGCTAACAGCAATTCTTCCCATTGTGTGTTATTTGAATGTGTGTGTGTGTGTGTGTGTGTGCATAAAACAAAAAAGAGAACATTTTTTTACAAACTTTTGTGGAGCTGTTGACAACCGCTACATGACTATACCATTAAATCCTGTGTGTGTGTGTGGGGGGGGGGGTGGCTGGCTGCTGCTGCTGCGTCGCCCGCTGCGGGATACACACACACACACACACACACACAGTAGGGGAGCAGCTCTGTCTGGTACGCCCTCCTCCTCCTCCTCCTCCTCAGAGGGGTACACTGTGAGACTTGTACGGTTGTACGCAGTTTCTGTCTCGGGCTCGTGTGCCGCTCTACGACAAGCTGGGGAGGTCATGAAGAGCGTTTGACCTCGTGTGGCAGTCGGTCGGTCGGTCGGTCGTGATAGCACAGGTAATGTGAGCAATGTCGGCGTGATCCTTCGTTGCTCACAACCCTCGGTTATGCCACGGGTTGTGAGACGTTCGCAGTGTGAGGTTAGAAAGGAAGTCAAGGACGCTGGGGTTTTGCTTGCTTGTTTGGAGTATGTGTGTGTTGGGGGTGAGTTCTTGGAGGAGTAAGAGAGAGAGAGAGAGAGAGAGAGATGAGAGGGGGAGGAAAGAGAGAGAGATGAAAGGGGGAGGAAAGAGAGAGAGAAGAAGAGTGGGGAATGGAGGAGGCAGAAGAGAAGAGAGAGAGGGGAAGGAAAGATAGTTAACAAACACGAAAATAATGGTGAAGAAACAAGGTTTTCTTTCCGTAATAAAAAGGCGAAAAAAAAGAACATCTGTACATTAAAAGCTATAATATCCTCGGAGGGAAGGAACATTCATACCATCCGAGCCTCGCCCAGCGACCGTGGACGCTATCTTTCCAAGCCATGTCTCTCCCTGTGTCGAAAATTACCCCCCCCTCCCCCACCCACCCCATACTGTGTGCAATGGCGCGCTCCTAGAGCGCCTGGTGCCGGCGTCTGCCGGCTCATTTGCATCGCCGAGCAGCGTAATGGCAGTACATGACTTGCTGCTGCTGGTATTGCTCGAGGTGCGCGGGTATATATATATATATATATATATATATATATATATATATATATTTCAAATCTCGGCGAATTTGAATACAGATTCGCGATTAAAGTTTTGACACGGGCGCCAGTCACCGCGTTCACAGCGACGAGTCGTGGTGTACGTTTGCGAGGGCCGGCAAGGTGTTACATTAAGGAGTCAACAATGTAAGTGTTGGTCAACTTTAAGTTGTGGAGGAGCAGGAGGGAGGGAGGGAGGGAGAGGCGGGAGATGTGGTGGTGGGCGACACCACCACCACCACCACCACACACCACCACCATCCGCTCTGCTACCTACCACCCAGCCAGCCCGGCCTCTGACTGGCCCGAATCTCACACACCTTTAACACAACCGTGAGCACCACCACCACCTCCACCACCACCAGGGGCCAACAATGTGGCCCTCTGCACCATCCATCACACACACGCACACACACCCTTCCTCCACCACCTCCACCTACATCACTGCCTTCTTCTCCATCCCCTATAATCAATTCAAACGCCCCTCCTCTCCTCTCCACAGTCCACCGAGTTATTCTACTTTACTCTCCTGTCTCTTACTACGTGCAAGATTACGACCACAGATAACGTTGCCATGGACCATCGGGTCTCCTGTGGTATCTGTCCTTGCCGTATTCTCTGGTGAATTACCCCCTCACTCGCTCTGCTCGATTAATTATTAGTCTCGTTCACATACCACGGGGTCCAGCGAGGTTCAGATCCACCTCTGCGTTCGACCAAAGTCCCGCGTCATCTGTGTCAAGTCCGCTTATCCTTTGCGAAGTTCCCCAGTCAGCTGTCGCGGCCTTGAAACAGTCCGTGCCATCGTCACCAGCAAGGAGACGTCATCCACCAGTCCACGTTTGCCTACCGCCAAGACCCTTTCGGTCATCCAGCAGACTGTGCCACCCGCCAAGAATGCTTTCTGTCATCCACAAACCCACGCCATCTTCCGTCAGTCTCCTCCATCATCCGGCAGACCACGTCATCCACCACTGGACCCATCACCCGGCAGACCACGTCATCCACCACTGGACCCATCACCCGGCAGACCACGTCATCCACCACTGTCAGTCGAGGGAGTTTCCTCCTTATTCCGTTCCAGTCAGGTGATGCAGCAGCTTTATTGGCCTCCCTTGCGGCATAGTGTCAAATGCTTTCAGGCAGTCCAGGTACAGACAATCCAACCAAGCCGCACCTTTTGTTACACATGATCTCCTTTCCCTAGAATCATGCTGTTAACTTACAAAGGTAATTTCTTTATTGTTACGAAGGCGTGTGATTTCTAATCTTCTTCACCAGAACCTTACAGACCACGCTCGTTAGCGAAAACGGTCTGTGGCTCAGTGTCTCTTCTTAGCCTCCTTTGTTATAGATAGGTATGACGTCTGTGTGCGTGTGTGTGTGTGTGTGTGTGTGTACCAGTGTAGTTACAAACCCTGAGTCCAGCTCGAATTCAAAGGACACACGAGTCGACGGTTATGTTTAATTATCCTTCATTCCAGTCCTGTCTGGGGAAGGTGGGAGGGAAGCTCGCTCGGTGTCGTCTCCTCCTGTCGCGTCGGTGCAGACGTCTGGGGACGATGTCTCGACACGCCTTCTGTCCCAAGTTTACGTCGGTGCGGGTGTTCTGTCTCGGAGGGCGTCTTTCAGGGGCGTAATCTGTCTGTCTCAGGCTCTGATGTCTGCTTGCCGGTGCGTTCATTCACGCATCATGGTTTTGCCTGTCTGCCTGCTTGTCACTCACTCTACCGTTTCTCATTTTCTCTCTCTGTCTTTGTTTTTTCTAGATGTTAGTGTATAAGTCTGCCTGTCCCTCTCCTTGTCTGTCTCACAGTCTCTTTTTCCGTCTTCCCCTCTAATCTCCTTTGTTCCTTCAGTACCCAAAATCTGCTGTCACCCCAGCGGTTGGAGGTTCCGCATCGGAGAGCTGCTATCCTCTAACGCAAAATTTTGAACGCCCTGGCCAGCCAGCGACCCACCTTAGCCAGCCAGACGGCCGGCTGAACAGGGAGCTAAGCATGAACCTCTTCCCTATGCTGCGCCCTGTGCCGGCGACACACACACACACACACACACACACACACACACACACACACAGCACGCAAGGCGACGCAGAACTAACCAACCATAAAGACTGAAAGGCTGTTTGCCACGGAGACGCGCCCGACGTAAACACGACCTTCTATTTGCCGGTTGGCAACCACCTCATCCACCCTCGTAACGAGCCAGATATCGGACGGATCATGGCTGGTGGTTATCGCTGCCTCGGGGCGCTCAAGCTATCGAGTTCTTGGAGCAATTATCTTAAATCACAAGCCCGGCGAGCCTCGCGCCGTAATGACCGCTCGCCGCCTCCCGGGAAATGAGCTTCGTGTCCCGGAATATTGATGCCGAGTTTTACGTGTCGGACCAGCCGAGCCTAACGCCCGTGTAAGGGGTGGGGGGGGGTTGGGGGTAAGGATGGGGGAGTGAGGATGAGGGTGGACAGGGAGGGAAGGAAAGGGCAGGGGAGGGGAGGGGAGGTGGGGGGTAGGGGTATAGCAGGAACTATATTTTACTCAGAGAGGGAGAAAAGAAATGGAGGTTGACAAGAGAAACAAAGACTAGGATACGGAAGTGATAGTCTTGGGAAGATATGGCCAGGATTTCCCGTTCCCCCTCGGCTCACGATTCTTCGTCGGCCGTTTAAAACAGTTTAAAAAAAAAAAAAAATTGATAGCCAATATTTGACTCTTTCACCAACAAGGGCGATTTGAGCTGGTCGCAATCGTTCGTCCGCGTGACTCTGCCCTTCCTTTCGCCATCCACAACTGACGATCAAATATCTTGACTTAAGATATATAACCACACTGCCCTGAGAGGAGGAAGATTACCAACCTTTATTACGCAACGGACGTTCACGGAGCCAGGGGTACCAACCAGTACTGCTAACCTCATGACATATGAAAATGCAAGCAAAGAAATCGTTACTGTGGCCCTTTGAGAACAAAGACAGTAGCTGAGATTCCCACCGAACGTTGGCACTTACCATCGTAATATGACGCGTTGTCTCAGCTGAACTTGACCGAATCTGTCAGCATAATAATATGAGGAAAGAAAACGGATCACAGCGGATATCTTGTACCAGCTTGTATGTACTTCAGAGAAACCAGCCGGCAGACCAGGCATATATTTTTTTTTACGTTCTTAGAAGGAAGTAACGTATTCAGGATTATATATTTAACGACAAACGCCGTATACACTCAGTATTCAGGGACACGTATAAAAGACAACGCCGTTTAACAGTCACAGCAAAGAACGGTTAAAGTCCAGGTAATGTTTTGGCAGGCAACATTCGACGCTCACTCTCCGGAAATACTATGCTCTTTTGTTTCCTCAGCAGGTCTTTTGTCTTTTTATTCTCAGTCATATTAGCTTTACTCCCCATATCACCTCTTGTGAGCGTCTCGCACATCATAAACTTTAATGTTTCTTGCTACGCAGTCGCTCTCTGTAATGTCCCTCATCCCGTTAATTTCACTTTTTTGTAAATATTTTTTTTTGTGTGTGATTCTTATCTTACAAAGTCCCATTTTTTTTCTTGTGTTTCCCCACTTCCTCTACCACTGTCTCTTGCCACAGAAACTCCATCTTCGCTCTCTCTCTGGTTCCCTTATTCTTTCAGTATGACTGATATTTCTCGTTGTTGTGTTCTGTGCTTACAGTACGACCTCGCTTACTTTTCTCCACCTCCATATTCACTCTTTATCTTTACATTTTCATTGCCTTTTTCTGCCTCCGCGCTTCTCTTGCTCTGTGACCCACTACGTTCTCTCTTCATTCTCTCGTTCTCCTCACATTATGTCTCCCTGTCTCCCTTTTCTTTTCGCTGTTCCCGAGCTGCTTCTCTTCCTCTACATTACTGCTGTTTGCTCTTTCTTCTTTCCTTTCTCTCTTCTCTCCTTTCTCTCTTTCTTCTCTCCTTTCTCTCTTTCTTCTCTCCTTTCTTTCTCTCTCTTCCTATATATTCATCCTGCCTCACCCACAAGCATACAATCTCAGTCTCAGAAGTGGTAACACTTAACATTCATCGTAACTCTGACTTTCCTGCGCTACAACGCTTACTTTTGCCAATACCTCGTCAAAAGTACTCGTAAGTACACACATCTCTCTCTCTCTCTCTCTCTCTCTCTCCTTCATCAAGGTCTTAACATACAACACAAACAACAGTCTACCAGCGCGTCATATATATTTTGGCCCCGCGAGTGTGGAGGAATACAGCACTGAGACCCCGCGACGCGTCACCCGTTCAGCGCCTGACGGACACATACAGGAAAGATATGATATATCACTCATGGCGCACCCTCACCCTTCACACCCTCCCCCCTTCCCCCTCCTTCACTCCTGCTGTCAGGCCAAACCTCCCTTTGCGGGGGGAAGGCTCTCTCTCTCTCTCTCTCTCGACGTCAACTTTCAATATTGATTTCACCAGCTATATGGAAGGTGAGGCTTGTAGACTCACTCATGTGTGTGTGTGTGTGTTTGGTGGGGGGAAGGGGGCAAGGGTAGAGTTTGAGGGTGGTTGGATGGGGTTGGTTCGTGATAGACCAGACGTTACGTATGGAGGGGAATCGCGATACCCTGGTGATCTTAACTGTCAGTGTGTGTCTTTGTGCTCTCCTCCTGAGCCACACACAGGTGAGTGGACGTAACGTGCGCACGGAGGAGGAGGAGGAGGAGGAGGAAGGCTGGTCCTAGTCTCCTGTTTCTGTCCGGAAAAGATATATATATGCCTCCCCCCCCCCCACACACACACACACATACACCCGCCACCTGATTTTTTTTTTTACTATGTTGTGGCACCACTGCGCACGTCGCGTGCTCAGATGTTCAGCCGAGAATGGCTGAACAAACGGAAGAATGAGGTTAGTGAGGTTTTCCTCATTTTGGCCAGCGCTTTGCGGATTGAAAAGCACTGCCCACACTCGTGGCCCACTTGGGATGATGACAGGAAAAAACAAACAGGAGGAGAAAAGGCGCGCAGAAGAGGTTAATTAGAGCTCCTCAGGTGTTTGTTCGTAAAGCCTCGCTCTTAAGACTGTGGGAAGGTTTTGGGAAAAAGGAAAATTACGGAGGAAAGAGAATTCGGCACCTCCGCCGCTCGAGGAGGAAGGAACAGGGAGGAACCATAACGGTCATGTCTCGTGTGGTTGGTCGCCAAAAAAAAAAAAAAAAAAAAAAAAAAACGAGAAACAACAACCAGTAGTCGCGTGCCTTAGTGGATGGGATGGACGCAGATTGCCTCACGAAAAAGTGGTTGCCGAAATACTGCCCGTAAGGAGAGAGAGAGAGAGAGAGAGGGGGGGGGGGGGGGGTTAACTGAAAAACAGTAAAAAGGATGTACGAGAAAGACCACTGGACCCCTCCACAATGCCAAAAGTAGCCGTTTTGAGCAGGGGGGCAGGGGATATACCCATCTGGAAGTGATAGAGAAGAAACTTTATATATCTTACGACTCTAAGGGGGGCAGAAATGGTGAATACGTTCATTGCTAAAACGAAAAATGAAGAATAGTCGAAAGTGCTGGAGGAGGAGGAGGAGTCGTGATTATATCGTCGAGTATGATTTTCGGTTCGAGATAATCAGTTAGCCGGTGATCTTGAGTATTCAGCAGTGTGTCGGAAACGAATTCTGCTGACGAGGAAACAGACATATAGTGGCTAGTGCAGATTCAGGGTCAGGAAAGCTAACCACTCCACCACGAAACCCCTTTTGTGTGCGTGTGTGTGTGTGTGTGTGTTTGTGCGTGTGTGTGTGTGTGTGTGTGTGTGTGTCCTCACTACCCACCATTTTCCCCTCCCCAGCGGCATCTCCACAATACTGAGGAGAGGGAGTTCACCTCGTTATCTGGACTTTCGGGTGGGGGAGGGGGGGAGAAAGGCTGGGGAGGTAAATTTCACCGCAAGTCATCTCCTATGTCCGCTCTGAGAGACCCAAAGGAAAATACCAGTTTACTGTACAGTATTCTAGATCTTGGTATGACACAAAGTTGACCCAGAAATAAAGAAAGAAACAACGGGGAATTTCCATCTAAATTGAATGAGAATGTTAATGGGAGGCTAAAAAAAAAAAAAAAAAAGTGTGGCAAACTGGCAACCGATTTGATCTCGTCTCAAGACTGTGTTTTATTTAGATTCATTATACCATGTATTATTTGGTACTGAGTTTTGGGCGTTTAAGTAAATGCTAATTGCAAGAACTTCAAAATCCTAAACGAAAAAATCTAAAAGCTGTAGATCAAATCCATTACAAAAACTGAGGCTCATCGTCGGCAACATCGCCGTATTCAAATGAGCGACCGTAATTCAAACTGAAACACTTCTGACTCTACCTTAATGGATCCGAACCTATTCAATTAGTTGCGGGCGGTCCTCGTGCCCACCCCCCAGTCTGGAGGAGTTCCCGTTGTCTCCTGAAGAGGGAGGAGCCCCCTCCCTACTGCAACGGCCAACAATATCTTCGCCGGCAATCTCCCTGGCCGTTGTCACTAGGAGATGCCTCGGTAACTTACGCTGAAGGAGCGTTAGATGCTCTGGTGCGTAGACCACCACCACCAGCCTGGCCACACCTGACTCATTCTGAAATATATTGCTGAAAATATCCCCATTCAGCTGCGGGGAGAGCCGCCCTTGCATGTGTCTCCTGGTATACCGGCTTTCCTGAATTTCATTCCTGTTTCCTTGCTACCGGCGCTCTCAGACTCGAGGCCTACGTGAACTGATGTAACCATAAGGGTCACAGTAGTTTAGTTTTCATTCGGCTTCAACCGTTCCAAAATACAAAATCCACGATTGGGTTGTTTACCTGTTCGCCTGGTTCTTAAGGTCATAATAACATGTTGAATGTTGAGATAAGAAGTTCTTCTTTCGACATGACCCTTGACAGGGCAGAGATCACGTTGTTACGAAGATGAGGGTGTTGGTGAAGGTGAGGGATGTAGTGAAGATAGACGTCGAGCTGACCCTTTAATTAAGGGTGATGTGAAGGTAAAGGGTGTAGGGAAGCTGGCCTTTATGGTCAGCTCAAAGGCCACTGATGTTTAGGGTGTTGTGGGGATGACGTTGCAGTGAAGATTTTTTTTTTTTGGTCTCCTTCGGTAGTGTGTATGTTGTGTGTGTGTGTGTGCGTGTGTGAATACACAACACTAGATTTTACTGCAAAAATAATGACTTTCATTATTGGTAATGACTAAAATATCCTACGGTTCAGGATCAAGAAATAGCCATGACTTTTTGACAGGTTGATAATCTCTTAAGTTTTAATGAGTTTTACTACTGAGGTGGAACAAGTGTGGGAAAGAGTCTGTGCAGATCGGAGAGGTGATTAAACAAATGTTGCCAGAGCCAGGAGTCTTACGAGGTCAGTAAGTGTTGCCAGAGCCAGGAGCCGTATGAGGTTAGTAGTGGTGCCTGGCGTATTTTTTTTTTTTTTTGGCTTCTTTCGATGTTTTCGGATGAAACGTATCATGACCTGTTCTTTCAGTTACTTTTGATATTTAATGCTGGCATAATATTTGGATTTTGTATATCAATATCTCGCAAAAGGCTCCCTTCTCCTGTTGACGACACTGGATACGCAACACAGGATATGTTTTCAGTGGTAAATACGGATACGAATAGAAAGAATTAGGTCTTTGCCATGGCCTCATTGTGCTGCTTCAAGAAGCCGTTTTCTGAGTTCGGTGGACCAACTGGCTGAGTAATGATTATACTTCTGATTTGAAATTCTTTGTAGTTACTTTTGCTGTTTTCGGAAATATATGCTTCATATATGAAATATAAAGTTTTATTACGGGTCTGTATGCCGCAACTGAATAGGATTTTTTTCAAATTTTTCGTCTGTGCAACATTTAAGGTCTTTTCGTTGGACGCAGTCCTTTTTGATGCAGGTTTTATTTTTTACAAAAGCCTTTTTTTTTCTGTCTTTAAAAGTCGGTTCCAACCATTCATCTAGCTACCGACTGGGGTAAAAAGTATGTTGACCCTAAAGGGAAAATACCATTACCTTATTTTTTTTCCAGTATGTTGTCGCAAACCTCAGATTGACCTCGAGATGTCCATCTTTTGAATTTAAGACAAGAGAAGGAACCAAGGTACAGCCCGAGTCTTCCTCTACGTAGTTAAAGCTAGAAAGGCGAACAAATTTATTTATTAAGACAAACGGTTTGTAGGCAGGGAGTTTATTTTTTTTTAGGTTAAGTTAGGTTAGGTTAGGTTTTGTTTATATAAGTGTAGCAACACCTTTGCTTTGCCCATCAGGATTCTTTTATGAAGTTAAGTAGGCTTATGAATAATTAAGTTTACCCCACACGACATTATTACTCCAGTTGAAAAGACAATGAAAATGTGGATTCCCTGTTTATTTTTTGTTCTTTTGAGGAACACACAACATATCCTGGATTTAATAATTTTTGTACAGGGTGCGTGCGTGTGTGGCAGTGAAAGTGCATTTTAAGAAGAAAAAAATCCAAAGTGAGACAGAAATTGGTCGATAATTTGGCCTTTGTGCCTACCAACAGCCAGTCATTAAGGACGTCAGCGTCGTTATAACCATCGCCAGAGAACTCTCACTGTTGAACGCCTTCCTTCGGTGCTCATGATGATTTTAAGACCATACACGCTCTCAGTGCATGTATGACCCCTTAAGAGAATTGGAAGTCCAAAAAACCACAAGTTTAGTTCCACAGTTTTCTGTATATTATTTACGTAACCCGGAGTATTATTATGAAAAGAATATATGACATTGCAGTGTACGAGCAGCGACATTGCTGGCACAGTTTCGGTCCGCGATATTTATATCAAAATTTGAGTTACCGCGTCAGCAAGTCTTGACGTCACGCGAGGCGGCCAGAGACTGCGAACCCATCGACGCTTGTTGACAGAGACTTGCTGAAGGTAAAATGTTGAATCGGTTTCCTTCCATCTTCTAGACATCACAGCTGACTAATATCGCATCAGTTCCATGACCGAAAAAAAGAAGTCTTATCTTTTTGCAAGACTATAACAATATGCTTATCATATCCAGAAACCTCTTAGATCAAGAATTGCAAACAAGTGAATTATGGCTTTTGATACATCCTACCCATATTTATATCTATATCTGTCTATCTGTCTATCTATCTGTCTATCTATCTGTCTATCTGTCTATCTATCTGTCTATCTGTCTATCTATCTGTCTATCTATCTATCTATCTGTCTATCTATCTATCTATCTATCTATCTATCTATCTATCTATCTAT
>JAYMFT010086239.1:0-14154 GCA_038088735.1 Panulirus argus | reverse complement strand
CACACACACACACACACACATACACACACACACACACACACACACACACACACACACACACACACACACACACACAGAATGACGAAAGAGCCTGAAAGGGCAGAAGGAGGCTATTCTAGATGTCTTAGAGGCTGCTAAACAATAGAAAACGCCCATACCATTGAGTACAGAGGTGCAGTTTTGGGGGTCTATCCGAGCAATAGACTTGGATCATGTTGACTGATGCAGCGGGACAGGAACCTGGAGACGATAAAACTGAGGTGCCCACGGCACTGGGTGAGGCTTTAGCTAGAAAAACATTCACGATTGGAAAAAGAACAATTAGCAAGATTTATGATCTGGTAGGTAAGAATTGCAGAACAGTATAGAGTATACATGATTAGAGTTTATCATTATAATTATAGATAAAGCCAGATACACAGAGGTTGTTGAGCCTAAACTGATGAACTTATCTGCAAGGAGGATGACATCTAGATTAGAAAGATTAGTTAACCAGGTGATCGACAAATGTAAATCTTTGATTTGATAAATCTACCAGAGGCAATAGAATTACCAAATATAATCTTTGTGATAAAGATATTATGAAAAATTGATGGTTGTAATCAAGGCATAAAAAGACGAGCAATTATGGTTACGGTTGATCTAGAATCATTTAGCCAGGAGATGCTAAGATAGGCTATGAAACTCAAAAAGAAAAGTGGAATTCATCTGAGTATTCATCAGGCATATTAGACTAAGGTATGAGAGAGCAAAAAGCGAAGATTTCAGTCAGATGGCAAAATACAGAGGACGCCAAATGCGGCAAGAGGACAGACCACTCCCCCTAGTTCTGTCAGGCGTTGGTAATGTTAGACTGAAATCATTATTGACAAATGATGATGGATTAGCAGTACATGGTAACGAGCTTTAATGCAAGGATCGTATGACGGAAAAAGCACATGATATTGTTAAAGTTGTGGAAACAAAGCTTCCTTAAGTGAATGGATCTCATCTTTGCCATCAGAAGGGTACACAATGGTAAGAAGGAAAAGAGAAGACAAATGAGGAGGAGGATTGGCTCTCCTAACAAGAGATAACCTTAGTAAATTTCAGGATACAGCGGTAGGTGTTACATAATAGGAGGACTAATTGTGGGAAATAAGTGTATAGTGTTGCTGATAATATATAACCCTCCACAGAATTTTAACGGTGTATACATTGATGTGTACAGTATAAACAATGATAACATCGAAGGAGCAATCAGGACGGTACATGAAGCAATGAGATAAGCACTTTTCGGGGAAGGTATTGTACTGATAATGGGGTATTAAAGTTAAAAGGCGATGTACGCGGAATCCGGATTCTCATGGTGACAGGGAATCATAGAGACACAAGTTCATAGAGCGCGTGCAGGATGATTTCCTATACCAGCAAGTCAGTGAACCCACTAGGATGAGAAGGACTAATTAACCCTCATTGTTAATTCTCATTCTCACACACACTAGCATAGATAGTGAAAATGTATATGATACATCAACAGAAAACAGCGATCATGTACTAATTTGATTGATTTGTGCCGCAAGAGTTGCGAGTTTATCGAGCACTCCTACCCATCCTGTGAGCAGTGATGCGAAAGAGGATACAGAGTAAACAATAGCTCCAGGGACTGGGCCTCACTTTATTGCAATACATTACTTGTTACATAGAGAGAAAAGCGTTAACGTGGATTGGGCAACCCTGTCTAAAATATTCGGTAATTTAGATGATAAGTGACATTTTCGACAGCTAAACAGCAACGATGGGATCACATAGAAAATGTACAACAAATGAACTATTTACAAGAAGCAAAATTTTGACACTTTTCAAGCATTCGAGGTAGAACATTGCTATGGATATGCTTGCACATATTTTGTAATGTTTGGTAAGAATCATCTCTGAACTCACTAATTTTACAACAGTCAAGTGTGTAATGCACTGCTTAAGTTTGATTATTAGACTTAAACGGGGAAATTTAAAGAGCAGATTTAAGACAGGACTTGGGGAAATATAATCTTTGAAATTACACAGAACTCAAATTCTTTTCTGGTAAGATAGGTTTGGAAGTGGAGTTCAATTTCCAGGAGCCAGGGTATTGTGGTAAGACATTCTGTTAAATCAACAGTGAAGGATTGGGAGCATGTGTACAGCTAACCTCAAATATAGAGAGAACGGTAAGAAAGAGGAAAGAATGGTTAAATTGAAGATGTCAAAAAGCGAGTGAGCTTAGAGATGTGCAAATGGAGGAGATAAAGGCAACACTCCAGCCTTATGCAAGGTATAAGAGAGCGAGGGACGAATATGGCATAATAAGAAAGGTAGAACAGAGGAATGTCGAACAGAATGATGTGGAGAAGGTAGGTGAGAATCGAAAAGTTTTCCAACAAGTCTTCAGTTAAATAGAAGAAGGCAAGGCAGGAAGAACATCTGAGGATGATATAAGGACATGTGGGGAACTCAATTACAAGTTCAGAAGTGTTCTTATGGTGGAAAACACTGTAGCCCCAACACTCATGACATAGGATCAGGAGGAGGCTTTAGAAAACATTAAGACATCTAGAAAACACACGAACAGACTGCTAAAAGGTCTTGACCCGTACAAGGCACATGATCCTCATGAACTGTCAGCATATGTGCTGAAAATGTGTGCAGGATATGCTCAACAAACCACTTGAAATACTGTTCAAGATGTCGCTGGAGAAAGGCAGAGTGTCAAGGGAATGGGAAAGGGCACTCGTCATGCCCATCTGAAAGAAAGGAGAACACGAAGAGGCATGAACTCCGTGATGAGTGTGGTCTGGAAGGTACTAGAAAAGGTACTCTGATAGAGGAGAAATTACCTAAGTGAGAGGCAACACGTTGTTAGGGGAAAGAGGTCACGTGTAATGAGCCTTGTAGATTTCTATGAAAGAGGAAGCTCCGTCTGTATCAATGGGGTAGATTGTTTGCATCTTCACTGCCAGTCAGTATTTGACACTGGGACCCACGAGTGTAAAACTCCCTCCCATACAGTACAGATAGGTTAATAAATTATTACACAAACGGACTTCGTGATGTAGTCGTCAGCACTACTGACCATAAGTTAGTATGAGTCTGACAAGGTTGGATCCGCCCGTGTTCAAATCCTGAATTCGGCAATCGGTCCACACACAACCTAGGTGTTCATCTTCCCTTGGGACTGGTCGATAAATAGGTATCTGGCTTAAGCTGTGACGTAGATGTGTGTGTGTACACACACAAACACACACACACACACACACACACACACACACACACACACATACACACACACACACACACACACACACACACCACACACACACACACACACACACACATCTTGACAGATTTAACTAAGGTTTCGACTTGGTCATATATAACATCATCATAAAGAAAACTGTCGACCTGGGACTAAGTGTGTGTCTCGTCTTGTGCCTGGCAGACTTCCTGACCAGGCGACACCAAACCGTCTGCCCTGGGGAAGCCACCTCGGCATCACTACCACGGGGCACCAAGACGGGACCGCTATGTTTCCTAATCCTTAACAATGACGCCCTGAGGGACACAAACCGCTGGAAGTACTGCGTAGACAGCACCTTGGCATCACTGTCAACAACAACTCTCCTGACTTCAGTGTCCTTCAGCACATCATCAACAACCTTCAGGAGTGGATCATAACCTACGGCTTCGCCACCAACCACACCAAGATTGTGATGATGCACAACATTCTGGCTGCAGACAACATTCTACCTCGAGACATCACACCAGGCACTAACATCCTCCGGGCAGTCAGAGAGTTTAACCTTCTTGGTGTCACTATAGATGACGGTTTAAATCTTTCTCAGATCGTGTGTACTTTCTCCTCGGACTGAATTTACTAAGCGTCGCACCAATTGAGCTCAGAAATGTCTGTACCATCCTTATTCTATCAAGCTCATCTTCACCCCCTCAGCCTGGTCCTCCTTACTAAAAGGTATTTAGAGGGACCAGCTAGAAAGAGTACGGAATAGGGCATATAGAGTTATAATGGGCCCATCTTACACCACCTACCAAGAGGCCCTCATTCCGTTAAACCTGTTCTCCCTCTTTGAAGAACACCGGCAACTCACACGACAGTTTGGCAGTAAACTGCTGACGCACCTCCATCACAGACACCCACCAGCCCGGAGCCCCACTATCACGGACCACCGTTCGTGACCACAATCGGCTTTTTCTAATCAGAGCTCGTGCAAGCAGACATATGAACAGTCCTATACCCATCACTGTGAACGGAATTAACAGTACATGAACAATTGCATAGCTATGCAGGTCAACAACTCATTTTATCTCCTAGTTATGTGGTATGTTAACTACTGTATTACTGTATCTTTTCTTCACTTGATATTCCACCAGGTGCACAATGTATAAACCATACCATTTGCGTTTTACACACCCCTGTGTATCTACCTCACCCACGTCCGTATTCAAAGTGTGGAATCATCCAGTCCACTTTGAACTTAAGCTCTTTTATCATTAGTTAACTAGCAGCTATCATGACCCTCCAGTTCTTTAATGTCTGTAATACCTCAACCGTGCATTTTCAGCCGACTGGCTGCCCAAATCCAAAAGAAAACGTAATTTATTTATCTATTCATTTATCCACATACATTGCATACATAGCAATATGTATGATAGCAGAGAATGTTCAGGAGATGAGGGCCCCACACATCCAGAATTCCCTCCCCGTACAATTAAAATAGTGACTTACAATTAGGTAATTACACAGACAAACACACATTGGAATAAAGACGACAAAACAAAAAAATTATTGACAACTGTACCAATCATGATACCCTCGAAGCCCACAACTGCCTCAGTCCGACGTGGGAGTCCGGTAGTCAAACGCTTAATCTTCTTCAGAGGTTTCATGTCGTCTTTATTTCCTAATTGCTGAATCTTGAGGAGGAGCACTTCAACTTAAAAGGAATACAAAGGAATTCCAAACAGCAGGAGACCATTGGCTCCTTTCGAGGCTGTTTGTGATGGGGAAATATATCAGAAACTCACAGACTAATTTGGTAAAAGAAAGAAGGTATGCAGATGATTCAAGGGGAATAATCTGCAAATAATGTAAGTCGTGGACTTGAAGCGAAATATTTATCAAATTTGTTCTGAAATTTATCCATAGCTGTGCTTTCAGTCACTCTAACTGGCAAGTCGTTCCATACGTTAACAATCCTGTTGAAGAAAAAAGTACTTCGCCTCATTCTAGGTTAAACGTTTGCCCAAGAGTTTGTATTTGTGTGAAATCAGACGTATCAGGTCTTAAGTAACTTTATAGATGAAAATCATCAAAGCCTTTGATAATTTTAAGTACTTGAATTACCTCGAAGCCTTCTCGTTTCTAGACTAGATAGATTCAAATCGTTTGATATGCTCCCGTAGGATTTGTTTCTCAGCTCGGAAATCATCTTGGTAGCTCAACGCTGCATTAATTCCATTGTGTTTGTCTTTTGTTTAAGTGAACACAATATTCAAGATGGGGACGAACCAGTGAATTTTAAAGTGCAGAGGTGATTTCCTTGGATAGATTCGAAGGCCCTGCTTATGAATTCAAGAATTTTGTTAGCTCTTCTCACTGCTTCCCTGCACTGCTTACTTGGTTTTAGGCAACTGAGATTATTACGCCAAAGTATTTTCTCTGATTCATCTAATGCAATTCACTCTATCAAAACTCATGCTGTAGCTTGCCATTTCGTTTTTCTACCGATATGTAAAACTTTTCACTTAATAATATTAGAGTTGACTTGACATCCATGAGCCTAGTATACCAGTTTGTCTATGTCAATTTGAAGTTGTACATCAGGGGTTCTCAACCTTTTGTTCCTCTGTACCACTTGGACATTCTGACAGATTCTCTCCTAAAATCTAGGGTCAAAAACTGAACAAAATCATATTGATTTTATATTGTTTTATTATGAAATATGCAAGATACTTTATAAGGATTTATCTCTTTATCAGCTGATTTGTAACGAGGGTGCACTATATTGCTTATGTTCTACATTACTCATGGTATATTTTGTACAGCAGTGTACACCATGGATATACTGTCGGACCCCTATGTATCCCTTGAGAAGTGCAAATGTACCCATGGGAGTACATGTACCCTAGGTTGGGAATCCCTGCTGTAGACGTACAAGTTCATTTGTAGATTTATTTCCCAGTTTAGTTTTGTATCGTCAGCAAATCTTGAAACGCATCCCAATATCAATATCGTTAACATATTTGTGAAAGAGAACCGCTCCTAAGACTGATCCTTGTGCCACTCCACTTGTTACGTCTAACCATTCTCAGGCCTGACCATTAATCACAACTGTGTTTACGGCCAGTCAACCAATTTCCTGTCCACCGTGTGGAACAATCCCGTCTGTGTCATGTGACTAAATTTTTACTGATAATTTATGATGTGGAACCTCATCGACTGGTTTTTGAAAATCCAGACAGATAACATCAGCTGCTTTACTTTCGTCATACATGTTGATTATATCATAAAATAAATCAAGCAGATTTGCCAGACATGAACGATTTCGTCGAAGACCAGGCTGAGAAGTCGTTTGTCAAGCTGTCGGAATCTAAATGATCTAGAATTTTATCTCGGATGATGATTTCCATATGTTTTCCAACAACAGACGTTAAGCTAATTGGACAAAGATTTCCAGGCAGTTAATTATTACTTCTTTTTTTGAATATCGGTTTTACAGTGGCAAACATCCATTCGTCTGGAACTTTATCCGTAGCAAGAGACTCATTGAAAAGGGCAGTCAGTCAAGATATTTAACCAAAAAGCGACGATAAAGCCATACAGGAACACGTCTTGTTAACATGGTGGGCTACGTTTTCGTAGGATGGTGATGGATCTTGTTGGAAGGATTGGTGAATCTCTTTCTGGTGAAGAAAAATATGGCTTTATGAAGAGGAGAGGAGGAGGGTTTGTAAGTCAGTTTTTTGTTCTTTGAGATGTAAAGAAAAAGACTCTGTGTAGCAGTCATGGATGCTTAGAAAGCACATGATAAGGGAAATTTTGGTCAAAAAATGCAACCCCTGTGAAGCAGGCCACACCCTTCCCCTCCATAACTACTTCTCTCACCAATCCTCATTATCAGGATATATCATGAAGATGCCCATTGTGTACGGCACAACGTTTTTAGAATTAGAGATTATTGCATCAGAAGAAAGCTATGATATGATGGCATCAGTGAATCATTGTTGAATAATGATTTGAAAATTTCCTGGTCGAGTATGTACGTATTCCAGGGTAGACTGTTTAATAGAAAACAGGGAATCCAGTAGGTGATTGTGTCCTGCTGTTAGTTAAAGTTTTCTTTAATACTTTACTGAAAAATGTAGTGACTAATGGATAACACAGAGTTGATATTTGTGGGGAATAAAAGATATGAAAAACAGTTTTGGTGGAGGTCACGGGAGGAACCATAACTCTTGGCAACGACCAGTTCACCATCCCTGGAGTAAGCTGGGCAGGTCTTCACACCGGGACTGACTACCACCTCACTCCGGACTGTACCGTGTTCTTAGGTAGATACTGCCAGGCTTAACTTGACCAGTACCGTAACCTACAGCTGCTATGACGCCTTTATCACACTTCTGAGATCCAGCGAGTGCTTTGTTCCTCACACGTGGAGCAGTAAATCTTACAAACTTAGATAATCTCCAAACTTGGTGGTGATTTATGGAGCAATCAGCGACTAGAGCGTCCCACAGTTTATGGTTCAGCCTGTCAGTAGGGTGGTTTGTGCGGTGCATCATACTGAGGGACGATAGTCACCCCTGAGAAACAAGATGGTGCCAAGAGCCAGCTGTACGCACAAAGAGAAGTGTTGAGGTTCGGCTGTATGAAAGAAGAGATGGTGCTGAGGACCAGCTGTATGAACAAAAAATTAGTGTTTGGATCCACATGGATGAACAAAGAGGTAGGTAGCGTAAGGATCAATTCTACAGTACGTGGTGATGCAGTGAACCAGCCAGATGAACATAGAGGTGATACTGGAGACCAACTGCATGGATATGGATGTGGTGATGGGGAATGGATTTATATACAGGAAGGTTATAGCTGGGAGCTGATGTATGAGCAGTTGACTGGTGAAATTTAGGAGGTGCATGGCTAGTTAAAGTGTAATATAGCAGCTCCTTGGCGAGTTATATAGTGTAATGTAGCAACTGCATGGTCAGTTAAATGATGTAATGCAGCAACTGTATCAATAGCTATACCGTGTACGAGTAATGAAGCAACTGTACTAAGGTATAGATAAGTATAATGAAGCAGCTGCTTGGAAGGTAAAATGGTGTAACGTAGCAGATGCTTGAGCAGGGAGATGATCCTGGCGGCAGTACTATGAACAAGTCAGGAACGCTGTGACCCAGCTGGAGTAGATGATTAGCGCGAAGACCATCTGGAGGGAGTACTCCCAAGGGCCAGCCGTTTGATATGGTAAGGCTTGGACGGGACGAACTGTATGAAGAAGATGATGGCACTGAGGCACAGCTGCATGAGAGCCAAGGTGGTGCTCGGGACCAACTGTGCGAGGAAGATGGTTTTAATAGAGGCCATCTGTATGAGTAAGGTGGTGCTGGGATTAGCTATGTGAAGGAAGGTATGAGAAGAGAGTTGTTACTCGGAACGAGTTGTAAGAGGGAGAATACAGTACTGGGAAACAGATGCACAGAAAAGGAGAGTCTGTCACCAGGCAGCAGCTGTATAACTAGAGAAGTGAATAACAGACAGCGTGCCACAAGAGTTCGACTGACTAATGGAAATGATTCAGAAAATGCAACTACAGACTTGAGGCTCAGAGGGAACACGTTGGCTGCTGACGCTTTAGGCTGGGAAATCGAGAAAGTTACAAGACACAAGGCCGTCGTCTCTCCTACTGTTCGTAAATAGATTAAGCTTCTGAAATGAAACATTGCTGTTTAATTCAGTGCACGCCTGTCATTTCTTGCATTCCTTTTTTCGTGAGAAATAACATCTGTTAAGCTATTCCTTCTGAAGCGAAGCTGTAATCGTTACAGATTCACGTTTAAGATGAAATATGTTTTAAAAAAGTCCATAGATATTCAAACCTTTTTTGCCGTAGTGCATGCTTGATGTGCGTCTTTAGCCTTCACAGTAATGACAACAAATTAATGCTGGAATTGACTGAATATTAAAGCACTCAAAATGGCTATCTCCTGACGGAACATTTTCAGAGATCTCTATAAGAATATCTGCCCCTTCATGTCATTTATATAGCTTTCTATCTTTCGTTTAAATAAAAGTAAGGTAGAGGCTATATTGAGTAGTTACTGACTATCCTCTAGTCTCTCAGATTCTACTTCTTTTAGTCAAGTTTGTCCAATAAACGGAGATGCTGTTCAAACTCTTGAGACAAGTTGATAATCATATTTGAAGCAACAAAGTCCTACGACAGAACTCAAACTAGAGAGATCTTCGTATTATGTCAACTTATTTCTTTAGTTACATGGACAAAAATGGCTTTATGGGTATATTGATTAATACTCCTCATAATTTTAGCTGTGAATCAAGAAATTAAACAAACTAATTTTGTGAATCAAAGACCGAGTAAACAAACAGGTATCAACAGTGCCTTTGTATCAAGATAAAGTTCAGCTATAGTAAGAACCACTGCATCAAAAGCTGCCGAACAGACAACAATAGAACATTCAGATTCGTGTATCATATGATTTTTAGCGATGCAGGTGATTAGACTCTGTGATGATAACTGCATGACATAATGTAAATACTCAGCAGAAAACATCTTTCCTTCACACGTACACACACACACACAGTTTAGCTTAGTTTTCCTTATTGACCACAGTAACACATATCAATCAATGCATGTCTTTTTACAAAAGAGCAAGTCCATACACAGTTGTATACATCAAAATGTACAAATCCGCCACAAAACTGCAGTCCATTTATCACATCAGCACAGTTAAATCTTTGATCCTTCAGTCTAAGCAAACAGTAAGTGATTTCTTACATTGATAATAAATCGACAGAATATCGAGAATTATTTAACATGTCACGTGCGATGTAAATTGGTCGGAAAATAGGTCTATACTGGCGAAATGATGTTTATCTCTAAAGTGTTGAGTCAGAGGACTGTCCTGTATTACATGTCATTCAGTCTGTACCTCACCATGTACACACACTCGCTCATCTAGCCATAAGCGACCACTACCCCGTCTGCTCCACCCTCCTGTCTCGCAGGCTAGGGAGTGTTCACTCGCTCGAAACTATGTAAAGGACAGTAGGTGATACTCTTTAATTCTGTTCCTCCCTGTAATGTAATGCACAAAAAAAATTGGATTTATGTCTTTATGAGTTACACGTCTGGAAGAATCACTATTTGTGACGCTAGAATTACATTCTGCATAACCGTCCAAAAATCCCTCAATAACCTTCCTCTGAATGTTTGTTTCAGTCACTAGAGTAAACACAAATGATATTGGATTATTATCATAGCTTTGTCTTTCACTGACACATTGAGCGGAAGAATTTGCTTTGCTTAAATTACACTAAGTCTTGTAAAGAGGGATATCCTGACTCAGCAGTACAAACATCGTTACATGTTGATCGCCTGATACGTAGTAACTGTTTCAAACACCAACTGTACAACTTAAACACAGGCTTAACGTCAGTTCCAATCCATGACTCGCGTCCATATATCAGTGATGGCATGAGTGATGCCTCGAAAACTTAAAGTTTCAGAAAAAGGAATATCATTGTTCTTTCTTAATGAAAGAAGTTAATTCTTATAAATGTGGCATTATAAGTCAGTTTGTATCTCGACGTCGGATGAGACTGGGCCATACGTGGTGAAGGCAGATCCTAACTACACATACGTGTCACTACGTTCTACAACCATCCCGTCCGCCATTATTGGCTCACAGTCCACATCACTGCCATTAATCACGAAAAATTTGGTTTTAGATTGGTAAATATTCATGTCATAATCAAGACAATAATTTTGAGAGAATGATTATTGCCCTATCATACTTTGTCGAGATGTCGATAAAAGCACTGTATCATTCATGAGGACAAGAACGTGCAACCATTGTGAAGATCCATCATGTCCATCTCCCTCCCTGATAATCAACATGAGATCACCAACAAAGATTATTGATACCAGGCACGACATTGGAGAATCCTGTCTTACGCCAAGAGTAATCATGACTATGGCGGTTCCGATCTAGCTCTCCGTCACACTATGCATTGCATCTAAGGTGTATAACATCACTGATCCACACGCTAAACCGTAATACTTGCAACAACATAAGTCTAGGTACCCTTGATAAGTATGAGTTAAATCATTGAATGCAACAAATAAGGTCACTTTTCTACTCTTAACTGTGACACATAAGAGACGTAAAGAAACTATGTGTTCCAGGCATCACCTCTTCTCCTGAGCACCAGCTTTTTCCCTGATCGGCTTGAACCACAACTTCAGTCATGAACACAAAACCGTGCCGTATAATGTAGCCACACTGTTCATATTCATTCTTTTATAATTCTTAACACCTCTCCTAATACCTTTCTTCAAGATCGTTCATAACTTAGCTTTCGACCATGGTAGTGGGTGGACTGTTACAGTCATCTCCTTTGTTTCCCAGTAAATGTTTCCGTTATCCATTATTTAAGTTTTAATTTCCGCTTTTTATGAAATCCAACGTCTTTTGAAACGTCTATTGTCGTATGTTAAAATTAGAAATATTTCTTTTTGTATTGTGTATGAATTAACGGTACGTACATTTTCTTTTGAGATAATATATGAGAGGCTAAGGAACACATAAAATGTAAGAGAAAAGCGATAGAAATTACTTGTTTACAACGGTAGAAGTATTGGTAATAAAATGTTTGTGTAACGCCTGTCTGGTAAAATCATTATGTTATCTATATTTATCTTATTGATTTCAAGGAAATCTGCTGTTAAATTAAGGTCAGTATAACTGTATACGACTGACAAGTGAAAGAAATATAAGAATAACTTAATGTAGAAGAAATTTTACCAATTAATGGATGGAGAGAGCACATGTCCATTTTGATTTTATTTTGATACTGTGAATATATCTTTATACTTTATATACGCATGTGTTTGGCATTTAATCCAGTACTGAGTGGAGAAGAGACAATATCCAGCGGCCGTCACCTGCCAGGAGATGTTAGCCAGATGGTAAATGGGAATCTGAATCCATCTGTCTCTCTGTCGACAGAAGCCATTATTTCAGATATTTGATTTGATGGGCCAATGGGCTGATTATACATCTATGAAAGAAAGGGATCTGGTCGTAACATGGGGGCCTGTCTGGGAGCTTGAAAACCAACCTGTACTGGAGATTTGAAAACCAACTTCCCAGAGGATGTTGTAAAACAACCTGTCCGAGATGACTGCAAGACAAGGAACTGACTTTGTAGTGTAACCAAGTGGTATCGAAGTGATCGATTAGTACCCTATTGTGCTCTTGTTTGATGTACTGGTGAAGATTTCAGCATACAAGTAAGTGCTGATGTTTATAAAATATGTATGATAATATGAAGTTCATGGAAACCCATGATGTACACTTCCTGTACCAGTGCAGTAAAGATGAATTAAACCAGTTGACAGTTCTGTATGAAATTTCTCTGAGGTCACAATTAAAAGTGACATGCAGAGTGAATTAACTGATCAATTAGCGTCCTTAGGAATATTGGAGAAATCTGAAGATGTTGAAAATAGTGGTGATGGTGAGGTGCAGATGAGTAAAAGAGTAGCAATGGAAAAATTGAGATTAGAATTTGACCTTAGAAATTACAGATAGAGGCAGAAAAAGAGGTGAAACTTAGGAAACGAGATAATGACGAGGGAATAAGTGTAAGAGGAATTGGAGACAAAGATGAAAGAGTAATTCAGTTTCCTGAGTTTAAAGAAGCTGAAGACTTCTTTATTCAGTTTAAAAATAATGGCGTATGCATATCTGAGTATAATGGAATCAGTAGATTATGAGACTGTTAAGGAAGCCGTGTTGAAAATGGTGGAAATGGATGTAGAAGTGTACAGAAGAAGGTTTAGAGACAAAAGAAAATTAAGTAGGAAAATGTATCTTGAAGTAGCCCGCGAATGTAAAATGAGATTTGACAGATGGTTTATGTCTGAGGGGGTAGAAACAAAGGATAAAATAAGACAATTAATCCTGTTGGAACAATTCAGAACTATTGTACACCCTGAAATGAATTATGAAATAAGTAAGAGTAAAGTGAAGAATGGGATGGATGTGGCCAGGATGGCTGACCAGTTAAAAGTGGCACATCAAATGTATAAGGGAGAGGTGTCACATAAATCAAGTGTAGTAAGGCAGAGTAGGAGATATGATTATGAGAAACATTATAAACACCAGAACTATTCAAATGTTAAGCAACCTAGCCCACATTATATTATGAAGGTCCACCTAACTATATGTCACAAAATATTGTAGGAAATAGATACCAAAGACAAACAAACACCAGACAGGTATCCAAGACCTCAGTTCTATCACAATCCTTATGTTAGTGGACAGAATAGACTACTAATAATGAAATGTATGGGATGTAAAGAAATAGGTCATGCTAAATAGAAGTGTCAAAATATAAAGAAAAAGTCAGCGGCATTAACTGTTGCTCGGAGAAAGACTCAGGATATTTGTTATGTAAGAGGTAATGAGTACCATGTGAGTAAACCAAAACCTGTAAATTTCGAGAAATATATCGTTGAAGGAAAGGTTGGGATTAAAGGTAGTCCTGAAAAACGATATCGAGAGCTGCTGGAGTAGATCAGAGTCTAATTCTGAAAGATGTATTAGAGTGGACAGACGAGTATTCCTCTGGTGAAAAAGTGAGTGTAAGAGGGTTTGGATCAGGAAAGACTGTCCCATTACATAATGTGAATCTTGAGAGTGAATTTGTGAGTGGCAGGGTAAAAGTTGGGAATTGTGAGGAACTTCCTGTGTCTTGAATACACATGCTATTGGGAAATGAGTTGGTATGTGGCAAATTAGTCCCAGAGCCTATCATATATAAACATCCATTTGATATAGAGGCTAGTGTAGAGATGAATCACACGACGGATG
>JAYMFT010086228.1:0-14154 GCA_038088735.1 Panulirus argus | reverse complement strand
CAGGGAAAGTATTTACAAATTTTTGAGAAAGTGAAAAACATGTCTCTTGAAATGAGCCAGGTCATAGTTACTGGGAACGACATAAGAAGGTAGAGAGTTCCAGAGCTTCGACGTGTAGGGAAAGAAGCAGTTATCAAAACGGCACACTTCCTTCCGCAGGACGAGGAACATTCCTTTCCCAGGTCCTTCAATCGGTCTTTAATACTCAGTTTACCCAATACTGGTTTGCTCCGCGTCATTAAGGCGAAGGAATGCTTCGTTATCAGTTCCTTCATTATGTCTTAAGGACTCCTTCATCTAAGGTTTCTTACTGCTGTAGGACGGAGGGAAAAGTCCTTTCAAAGTCCCTTCATTCCATCAGTCACTCTAGATCCTGTAAAAACTCACAGTTCATGAAGAACATGAAATGCATTCGAGATATCCCTCAGTGAAGCCTCTTGTATTTTCAGTTCCTTAAAATCCTTTTTACCTTTTAAAGGTGGGATCATTTTCCACCGAATGAAGAAGCATATTGGTATGTTTCAGTTACTCCTACAAGAAAATAGAGTGATTCAGTTATGATAGGATCTATATATTATTTTCGAATTTTCTGACAGATTTCCATAATATCCTTACTGAAAACTGTATCAACTATTCAGGGAACTACACTAAACTTTCAACGGTGTTGCAACATTGATTTTATAGCCACGGACAGCAATAATGTTTTAACACTTACCGCATCACAATGATACATTTGCTGATCAATGTCGTTTGGGACCTACAATACCCATATGAGGGTGATCCATACGGGTGATGTGAGTAGTGCAGTGGTTCTTGTGAGTGTGACTGTTGCTAAGTGGTTCTAGTATGTGGACTGTGAGTGATGGAGTGTGTCCTAGGACGGTGGTCTAAGTATGTGGGTTCGTTAGTGGCGGAGTGTGTCTTCATACGGGGGGTGCAATTTGTGTGGTCGAAGGCCCATGCGATATGCAGGAATACAATATATATATATATATATATATTAAGGTATTGAGAAGAGATAGATGGAATGAAAAAGCTTTGGGGTCCTGAGGTTTGAAAATATTCAGGAAGATGGGAGGTGTGTTTGAGATAGAATGAGCTGGATTGATGTGGTATACAGGGAGCGACGTGCTACCACTGGACTGAGCCAGTACACATGATGCAGTCAAGGTAAGCCGTGGAACAGTGTGTAGGGCATGGCTGTACATGGTATAGGTTCTTGCACCAATACATTATACAGTAAAAGTAGAGAGGATGTTCTTAGTTTGTTCCTATGCCTATCCGTGGGTCCACTTTCATAGAGTCAACTTTATTAAGAAAACTGACAAGGGAGGAAAAAGTTTTGAGACAAGCATTATGTAAAATCTTTAGAAATATTGTTATAAAACCTTACGATTTAACGTAAAACGTCAGAACAACTTTAAGACCTTGAATATATATCTTTATATAGATGTTTCAACTCCCCATGTAGTATCTGCGGTATATATTCTAACACTCCCTTTCTAAGGGAGAAAAATATGTTCGATACGTCCATAAATTGTACAGAACACAGCTGTTGTATGTTAGGGAGAATTTAAAGGGATCGAGTGGCCGCTGTTACGCCAGTGTGAGTGGCGTAGCCGTGGCGTGCGTGGTTGAGAGGAGTGGGAGCTTACTCACGTCTCAATAAAAATAACATATCTCTTACATTTCAACACTTTTTTTTTCTTTCTCATTCATCCAAAGCATTTTACGACGGCTGTCCACCGGGACTCGTTATCAAGATCAGTAAGATGAAATTTTTCCGTTCTATCGCTTATCTATTCCATTTGCCCTCAGCTGTCACTGTTTACGGTGAGTTGTCAGTTATTTTGTCTGTGAATAGCTGTGATATGAATCTTGTGCTGCCAAGTTCACTGGGAATTCTTTGCTGAGGACCTGATCTGGTAAATGACACAGGTGACCCTTTGTGGGTCGGCTGCTAAGCCAACAGTGTTACTGCGGGTTCTCTCAAGGCACGTACTAAGGTGACTGGACCCGTGGCATGAAGAAATTCCGACGTCTGGTACCACGCTCGGCGTCACAGCCTCGCTCCAGTCCGCAAGTCTGCCAAACACAGAAGAAAAACTGGAGCTGAGAGTCTCCTAGATTCTAATCACGATGTTTTCTTACCGAGCTTTGAACATCTTGAAACATCTACTTCAGTTTGAGGCAACGTCAAAGCCTGTACAAGAGCATGTGACTTGGATTCGCGTGAAAAATTACATCGTTTTCCAGTAATTCATCTAATTCCCCGATACTTCAAGTCTTAGAGTAAATACGTAAAATTTACAGCCATTCTCAGTTCGGTCCTGACTCCTCTGTGACGCTAAGTGTATGGAGAGTCATGTCCTAAAAGAAATTACTTTTCCACTAGACGGAGAACCCATAGGGGTTGCCATCCTTCACAAGAACTCCTAATGTACCCGAGGAACCCATATATCATCTTCCGCCAACACATCCACAGACATTTCTCTCTTCGGCTGAGCTCAGTTCCCATTCGCCCCCTCTATCCCTCACTGTCCTACAGGCACGGTGTTCGCCAGACCGAAACAGTTTACTTAACATTCGCGCGCCCGTAAAGTCTATTTAGTGTCAAAAGGCCAATTTATACTGCGGCGGCGGGCGGCTCCGGCGCTTCAAATGCATTCCTACCATCGGCCAGTGTAAACGTTTCATGTATTGTGCAGCCAACATATGTTCCTGCCTGACGCTCACGTGTTTAAAACGTTCCTGCTTGTCATGTCGTGTTTCGCGCGCTAAATTCTCGACAAGCTTTTGCATCTCTTGTTTGTTGTTTCATGTTGCATTCGCCTCATCTCTTCAATTCTTCATCCCTGAGGATTTTATGTGTCAGTATTGAAATATTGGCGAAAGGAAATGCCCGGAAGAGCATTTCATACCTTGCACATTAGCCCCTTGGGTGTCATTCGCTTAAAGCACTTTACATATATTGCAACAATGTCAGTTTACTTTCGCTGAATTCATACTTTCGAACTCCGCTTGTGCTGGTTGCATATGTAAATGTTTCAACTGGATCTGAATACTGAAACGATTTACGTGACGGTCGGATTTGCACACATCCCTAGCTTCTGTAGCTACGAAAACTTTTCATACATCCGATTGCAGGGCATATATATATCGTTCATAACCGTTGGGAAAATAAAGAATATACATACACACATCCCCCGATGTTCTATCCTCTCGTATGGTGGAGGTCAACCTCGGTTTGGTATGGTCGCCGTCCGCTTGTTGGCGCAGTGGACTTCGGTCAAATCTGGTTGACGCCCACTAACGGTACCTTGTACTCTATTAAACCTCGATCAACCACAGGGTTGATCCCTTTGTTACTCACCTGCTGGTACAGCGTAGGGGAACTACGTTCGTCCACTGAATCGACCTCGTTGGCGTCCACCTACAGGAGGGAATGGCGTCCAGTCAACCTAAATCGCTCTTGAAGTGATATCAAACCGAGCAATCTCGCTCAGTGAGCCTCGTCTCGGCACACCATAGTATCCTTACCGCTTCCTTGTCATTGTCCCAGATGCTCTCTACTGCTAAATTCTCGCTCTGTATGTCCTATACCGATCCTTCCACACCTCGTATGTCCTATCCCATTCTATCCTCACCCCACGTGTCCTCTATCCACTTGCACTATACCAACCCGTCCTTACTCCACATGACCTATATACAGCCACACACTCGCGCCCACTCATTCTCCACCACACGTCTTTCACTTTCACATGTCCGCCTACACCTTCTCTTCACCTGTAAGTCCTCTGTTGCCTACATTGTCTTGGAATCCTCATTTCCCTCTGCGTATCTCCAGCCATTCGTCCAAAGCCTTCAATTTAGTAGAACTCCTTTTTCCACGATATCTTCAGGAACGACAACACGATATGCACGTATTTCAGCACCTATTTTAACGGGGTTGCGGCTAACGCCCTTCTTCCCCGTGGTATCCGGTGGCTATAATCAGATCAGAACCCTTTTTCCCTCAACCCTTCATATAGATTTTTCAAGCCAGTGGATTATCTTTACACTATGTGGTAATCTTCCACAGCCATTTGGCTGCTGCACCGGTACCAGGTGGAATAGTGTGGATGACGAGGAGGAGCCTGCTGTACTATCCTCCCTTCGTGCGCTTAGATCACGAATGAAGTATAGTATCACTATCTTCTGGATGATGACTTTGCCACAGATCACCAGGTCTTATATTACCTGGCTTTTCCCTGTACACCCACGTACAAAACTGTGGCCTGACCCTGCATGGATCCTATCATCTCGCTCTAGTCCTAAATGAACTATATCATCTCACCCTGGCCCTGCACAAACCCTACCGTCTCGTTCTAGCCCTTCACAGTCCCTTCTATTCCTCCCTAGCCCTGTATGTCTCCCTAGGTGACCACTGCCGTATATTCCGTGCCTCACCACCACCTCCAGTCTTCACCACAGTTGGCTGCGGCTCGTGTCTTAACGGCACAATAAAAGGAGACAACACAGCACCTAACAACACGGGAGTCACGGTACAATCGTAGCCTCCCAGAATGACACAAAGGAATCCCACATATTCCACTGATCTTATGATAAGAAAATGACTTACTCCCGCACCGTACTGGAGATGATAATCTGACTGCCTTTGTACAATGCTGTCTTTACGTTGTGCCACTGGTTAGCTAAGCTTAACCACTTCAAAATACGTCTTTTATGTTGTTCTACATTACCGGAGTGGTAGTATTCAGCATCAGTGTTGAATTAGTTTCCCTTGTTCTTGCGTTATCTCTTCATTTCTAACTATCTTTTTCTTTTTAAAATCATGCGTTTAACCAGCAACTGGCGTTACACTGTCTCCAGCTAAGTCTTCATTTTCAAATCCACTTTCCCAACAGCAATACAGGATGCTGACGGCTTATCTTCCTAAATCATCCTGCAAGTCCTTGATTATGGAGGTGCCGACATCAGCCATACTTCCATTCTGTACAACTCTAAAAATTCTAAGGGGAAATTTTGAGCCTAAAGCATGGATTAGAAAGAAAGCTAATGCCTAGGACTTTACTTAGCCCTAACTCTGCCATCTTTTAAGGTAAACTTATTCCAATTTTGAACATGAAACTTTATTTCAACGAAAGGTACCTTCATGTTTATCCCTTACTTAGTCGGTTTATTTATTTAGGGTATCTCTCGCTTGTGAGAGACAACTCAATTCCATTCTTTAGCCGCTGTATTGAAAAACAGAAATCTCTGCACTAGACTGTTTACTAGTAAATGATTTATATGCAGTTGCAAACGCTTCTAGTACCCCTGTCCTAGCCATAATGCCGAAGAGTTTAAATGTGACGCCCTAAAAGTTACTAGTAAAAACATTGCCTGTATATATTTCAGTGGAAATATCCTATGTATCCATCATTTTTTTTTCTCTCTCTCTTTAAATCTGTCAACAGATCCCTCTTTTGTATAAATAAACTGCTCTCTGACATTTTGCACCAGAAAACGGGAAATAATATATGATGCTTGGCAATGCTGTTGGATCTGGGTCGAGCATGTAGGTGGAGTTGCCATGAGAAATTAAAACCCCTTTTTATACCCTGAATTATTTTTCATGGAGTACATTGACATGACAGTAGGCGCGCGTAAAAGGAAATCATAGAGAAGTTCCGCTAATTCAAAAACGATTCTTAAAACCCTCGTGGGAAATTAAATGTTTTCCGTATTCTAGGAACGTCAAATATTTGTAAGTTTTAAGTTTATATAAATGTTTTTTAAAACACGAATATATCATCTAAAGCCTAAAAAAGAATCACAAAATAAACTATAATAATGTAATTTCATAAAGTTTTCATAAAGCCTAAGATAATAATTTCTGAAAAGGGAATTACTTACATATGTGAAACGTAGGATCATATTACCTAAAGATAGTATCCAGTCTAACATAACAGATTCTGATATACCGAAGTTTTACCAAAAGCTAAGAACCAGCTGCAATTCGCCTGTTTGACTTGCTCTGCTTATCCACTACTCTGGCAGAGGCTTGCTCTCAAGGTCTACAGGTTCTCTGGAGGGTATTTCCATGTAAATTGAGGCTATCGGTGGAGAACGAACGCTGAATGCCAGAGATCAGGAGGGACTGTCCTGTCTGGTCGCTTCCTATGTCCCCGTTTGGCGCGAGTCTGAAGAAAGGGGTCACTGTGCACCGACAGACGATTTCAGTGAGCAAGTTTTAGAAAATTCAACCCTTGGTAGGAAATCTCGTACAGGTGGTTATTGAAACATCGAGATCTCTCAAACTGACAAGTCTTATCGAAGCTTTATGTATTCTGCTCACGCCATCGCTCTGAAGGAAAGTTGCAAGACGTGATCGTGTGGGGCATATACATCGTGACGGTGCGTATGGTTTGACACTTATCTCGAACACACGAGTGATATTCATTGATCTAAGCCTACTCGACACGGTTAGACTTAACTTGAGTCCAGTTTACCAGGTCAATCATCCTTCCTCCGGTTAGCTGGTGAAGAGATATCAGTTTTGGCCTGTGGTTAAAGCACCACAGTTGTGACGGGTCTAACCACCACCCGACAGCTGTCGGGGGTAGGCCCGTCTTAGCTTCAGCTACACCAAGGGTGTCCATATCTGGGGATACGGCCCTCACCGACATCATAAGATGTAATGGATAAATGCAATATCATGTGGTTGCCTTCTTCGAGGCACGATGCCACTGTGACTGGCGAGAGCTGGCTCGTCCATGTGTCTGTTCGTGGCCCCCATCTGATTCTTCAGGGGAACTGCAGCGAGGGTAATTAATCTGCCACCGGAGTTGATTTACATGTGGCTTTTGGCCGACCGAGGATCATCATTCATTACGAGATGAAAGGGTCGAAAGGGAAGGTTATGGTTAGTTCTGATGCGGGTTTATTGTACCCTCTTGCTGTCTGTACATATTGCTGTCGGACGCACGATGCTCTGGGGGGCTCATCCCACAGTCCTCTCTACTGCCTTTCAGTGAACATTGCACAGCAATTTAATGGGAGACAACACACGTTTTCAATAGTACGATTTTTTCGGTGAACACAGAGAAAGTTGGAATCAAAGCTAAGGTAAATACAGTCAGTCTTACGTTGCCGCAGGATGACCTGCACAAAGCAGCAGACTGAACGTATATGGGGGGAAATAACCCCTGCAAATCATATCAGGAATCATGAAATCCTGGCTTGGAAACAGATCTGAGGTAAGAGCACGCATTGCCTTTCGTTTTGCTGTTGCCGTTGTGGCCATTACAGTAAATGCGTTTTGCCCTACCTTCCGTCAAGCTATAGGCTATATGGTGCAGCGGTTAGCGTTACTGATCGCGATGCGTTCATGGGTCGCCCAGGGTCGAGCGCATAGGTTCGAATCCTGGTCGCGGCATTCAGTCCGCAGTCGACCCAGCTGTTCATCCTTCCCGAGGGGCTTGTCAATAATTTAGGAACCTACTTTAGGCAAGCATATATCTATCTATCTATGTATCTATCTATCTATATATATATATATATATATATATATATATATATATATATATATATATAATTAAAAGAGATGGTCTTGATTAGGAAACTCAGTTGCCCGTGGCTTCTCAGCTAACAAAAGATGGTCATTATTTTCTTCTTTCAGTTAAGAGATCGCAAACTGGATAAAAATTCTACATACAGACGGTCTAGGAGACCTCCGGGCTTTCGGTGTTCTCCATAAAAAGAAAATGGGAGGCACTGTTCTTGGAGGCTGTGACTCGTCGTTAGCAATTCTTGGATTTGTATGCATATTCCATTCAATCTGTATATCTCTCGTCGACCAGGTCAGTGACGGCTGCACATGATGGTGCTGTGTGTGTGTGTCTGTTGCTCACAGCACCTTGGCCATGGCTGCTTCAGTCACTGGTGGTTGTGTCTGTTGCTCAAAGCACTTGAGAGTGAGCGGACAGTCCCCTCCCTAGCGTGTGCTCAAGGTGAAGAACGGTAGCGACACCTACAAAGTAGTCAACCAGGCTCATGTAACAGCTGTCACAGAGGTGTCAAGGTTCTTACAACAGCTGCCAAACTGGTACAACGCTCGTGCACCAGCTGTTACACAGGTACCAGGTTCCACGCACCAGCTGCCACACAGGTACAGCACTAGGTTCACGCAGGTACATTACACACTACCCAACTTGCAATAATTGCATTTCTCTCAGTGCTTGAATCATAAACCCACCAGTGAGTTATTTCAACAGCGGCAATCTCTCCCAGGTCTCGGCTGTGTGCAAAGGGGGTGGGGGCGGGGTGCTTGTTGTGAATATGTAAATGGCTTCCTGCCCCACCTGCCGTAAGCATAAAGGATGCATAAGAATAAATGGCCTAGGAGTACTCCCCACCTCCCAAACAAAGAGAAATATGAAAATGTTCCCCTGTCCCTGTTGACATAACATGTCTATTTCCCCCGGCTATATTTTTGACGAAGAGGAAATTCGTTTACGTTATAAGATTTTCTGACTTATTTTCTATATCTTTGTATACCGTAAGAATCAGTGTCATATACTGTCCCTCTTCGACCGTGAGAAGGAAGCAGCCGTTGGTCGTTTGTGATGAATGATCGGAAGTAGTTAAACATATGTCGAATTTTTGTATAGTCATTTAAGTATCTTTTAATATAGATACCCATGTTATCGGGTGTCGTAAAAGATACATAAATATTCTTCCACTTGAAGGAAATATTTCACATATAAAGGCTGAGACGTTTCTTTTTTCATTACAAAGTAATAATGATAACTTTCACTATCACGACTGAACCACAAATCACTGACAGCGCTCACTCTGACCATGAGACAAGAGCTGAAACACGTGCCAGTGACATATGCACACACAAGGAGAAGACGGCAGAGCCCGTCTGAACAGCAAATCCCTAGAGGATAATGTGTCCACGGCGGTGAAAATGAAATATAATCTCCCGGTGATAAATCAGGTCGCAGATTACAGGGGACTCGCTGCTCGTGTGACGAATGTGTATTGGATAGTGGTTCGAGGCCATGGTGGTGTGCACTGGACAGCGGTTGGGGCTGTGATGGTGAGGTGGTGGAGGTGGTGCTGCGTGTGGTGGTAGTAGTGGCACTGGTGGTGGTGGTGGTGGTGGTGGTGGTGGTAACAGTGTCGGGCTAGACTTACTCCATCAATCTCCAGACGAGACACGGGCCATAAACCATCCTACCCTTGAGGCAACGGCGTCTCCTCAATTATTTCCTTCCTCTGCCTTCTTTTTCCACCCTCAACCTCCATCTCGTCTCCTTCTCCTTCCACCTACTTCCTTATTCCTCCTCCCATCTCTCAACTCACTCCCTCCTTCGATCCTTCGCTCGATTCAGTATCCTTTAAACTCCCCTGTCTTATCCCCAGGTCCTCCTCTTAACCAAGTCACCCTCTACCATCGTCTCTCTTCCATCCTTGTGACCGATATGATCACTTCAGGCCATTTCTCCCTCCCATTAGAACTGTAAAAAGTCACCCAAGTACCGATTTAACCTTCTACTTAACTGGCCTGTCTCTCTAGGATCTCCTTTCCCGATTCTCTAATGTTCCTTTCAGCCCAAAAACTACTTATGTGTTTCCCTGCCCAGAATGCCCTCTAATGACCTTTCGTCTTTCTTGCTAATTGGATTTTTTTTTCTTTTTATATCTAGAAATATAAATAACTTTTCTAACAGGTTCCTCTCAGTTATACCTAGTTCACTCGCCCTGGGACAAAGACTAATCATTTCCTCCTATGACGGGACACCTTGCTATGGGACCTGCACAAGGTCTCTTTTACAGCGAGTCCTCTTGCTCAGAGACCAGTTCGTTCCTCCCTGCTTTAAGCTACAAAAGCCAAGACCAGCTTCCCTCTTAATACAGACAAATGTAAAGTAACACATCTGATGATAGAATATCAGTTACGAATGTCAAAGGTTTGGTAAGCGATTCTTTGAGGGAAAGGTAAAGAAAAAAAAAGATATGATAAAGCAAAGAAAATGTTACAGAGTTCATAACTATAGATTATCATTAACATCATTATCATTATCATCATTATGATCATTACCAACATAATTATATATGTTTTACGTTTGACAATGCAGTAGTCGCTCCAAAACCGAGGGTAGTTCCCTCATGCGGTGATTAAGTCTCCTCGCTCCTCCAGGACCCTCGCCTCGGGATCAGGAACCGACATAAACACTTTTTTAAGATTACGTTCAATTCTGGAAGAAGTGACTCCGGGCTTCTGGGAGGCTTAGCTTCATGACAGCTAAGCTGGGCGTCACAATGGCGTACGTAATTAGTGCGTCCGAGTCTTAAGATAAGCTTCCCCTGCTTATCATCTTGATCCTTCCCTCGGGTCTTCATTGTATACCTTGCTATTTCTTTTTTTTTTGTATTTTGAATTAATTTTTTTGTTTTCATTCATTCTGCATTTAGTATCCTTTATGCTTATTTTTCTTTTATTTCAATTTCATTCTTTATTCTTTCATATTTTTGTAAGTCTTGTTTTTCTTCACTTTTTCTATTGTTTTTCTTTCACGTTCTATCTTTTTTTCCCTATAAATTCCTTTTGTTTTCCTTCCTCCCCTTTTTGTCAACCTATTTTACCCTTCTCCTTCTCCTTCTTGCTTCTCATATTCTAATTACTGCAAACATCTCCAATTTCTTAGGGATGACTCAAGCCCCCGCGCTGTCAGCAGAGACCCTCCACCCTTCTTCATTGATAATACTCTTTCTCCATCCTCTCGTCCCTTCCACTTAAACAGTCCAAATGTTTCGCGTGTACACTAATCTGTCTTGTGTACCTTCAGTCAGATTTCATAATCCATGAGACAGATTTCGCGACCTGTCTTCAATTACTGTAGCACAAAGAGCTCTGTCTTCGGCTTATGAATTCCTTGAAAACCCCACTCTTGTTCTCGATACCACTTCACCGCCTTTCACTCAAACTGCAAGCCACAGCAATCTTCCCCAGATCATCGTATAAAATCCTGAACACTTTCTGGAGGCAGGAAACATTTGCAACACTATAGTCGTCCTTAAACCAGTTACTAAATCTCCACTTCATTGTGTATGTTATTGGATTTAGCAGCTATCAGTAGCCAAAGGCCATTAAGCTGGAATTCACACCATCCGTCAGAATATACTATGTGTCTATTAATTAATGACACCGTCAATGTATACATGGCCTGGATCCAAGAGTATACAATTGTTATCTTTTCTGGAAACCAATTTTCCAGACCTGGGGAGCCCGAACTCCAACCCTGGGGAGGCAAAGGGACGCCCATCTCCCTTGGGGTGGAACTTGCTGCCTCGCTACTCAAGACCCACACGCGCAGAAAAGATTGGTTATTCCAACCACCTCAGTCCACCCAAAGCTTTTCTCTCTTCTCAAAAGGCTTCCACCATCTTTGCAAGAAGATATCCATGCATATCCCGCTCAGCGTCATTCCATAACCATCACCACCCCACACTCACTGCATTGTACGGTGCTTCCAGCCGCGTTCATGCCCTTGTGCCTTTCCAGGCAACATTCTCGTGAAATATATTTCCCTTTCGGCTACCACCCCAGCAAGTTTCCCTGGAAGGCTCACAATACACGAAAAAAAAGCGATTTTATTCTTTTTTATCATTCATCTCGCAATCCCCAGTATGATAATTCCTGTACGAATTTTAGACACTTATCCTCCTCTCTCTAACAACGCCGTTCACTCGTTATCCTCAACTCTCCCGTGGTGTCTCGCCTTAGTACCAGAACGTAAGGACTGTTTAAAAAATACCGTGGAATACCAAGAGGGTACGTCTGGCTCTCAGCATATTGGCATATTACACCTTCAGATCTAATATCTAAGATTTATGTCAAATATTATGAATAGCCTCCTACACATATTTAAGCTTTAACAATGCCCTTGACATTCACAGTGCATATTACTGAGTGAGCATATTTTTTTTTCATAAATGAGTAATTCGGCAACGATGAATCATGTACATGCATTTACTGGTGATCAGATCTTCCCAAGACATTATGTGTTTGTGAGTCTCAGTTCCTTTATTGCAGTAAAAACAACTTATCACCCCCTTCAGTGCCGGGTAAATTACAGTTCATATGAGCTGAGTGTAATAACGTAGATTATTTTCAGTTCACTTTGCCTCATACTTTGTGGTACTTTGACGTCCAGGGCACGCAACTGTTGTATATTATTATACTTCATCCCTCTGCCACATTCTTTCATTAAGTCTCCAGCCTTAAAGCTGTCTTATATGCTTGGCTTGCGTGATATGCAAAGCAGGGCAAATGGTAATTATCATGTAAGGAGTGTTGCCTGTAGGCTACTGTATCCCTCTCATTAATAAATGTTTATGTGCTTGCAAACTGTTTCTGGTGTCAGGTATTTAAAGCCAGATACACTCCCTTGTTAACTTATTAATCAAGGTGATGATAATTGTGTCATAATAATCAACTACCTCATTCCAATATCATATAGGTATTCCTGTTTTGTTCCCCACAGCCACACCAGTTTGTAATTGGGTTTCCCATCAAAGCTAAGCACGGGGTGAGAGAGTGAGCCTAACCCTTGCGACAGCTGATGACTTAGCTTTAAGCCGTTCAGTCCGCTATAAACAGGTGATGAAAGAAGCTGTAAAGTCCATCCTCGTGTATGGACTGGACGGGCAAACTTTCTCTGTTCCCTGAAGATAAGTCTGCATGTTGGATTTACTTCTCGGGCATTTCCTTCGGCAATTTCTCATCCTTTCATCTGGATTTATGGTCTGGATTTATGGTATCTGATAAGAAGGGAAAGATGTCAAATTTTGTTTCGGAAAAATGATATATAGCAGCTATGTTTGTGTGTGTGTGTGTATATATATATATATATATATATATATAAATATATATATATATATATATATATGAAACCCAAATACATGCAGGAAATTAAAATCCTACAAACGTACAAACTTGCTTTATTCCAATAAAGACTCATAACACGAAATAAAAACAAAACAGAGTAAGCTGGAAAACGCTCTGAATGTTGCAGACTTAACTGCAGTTGACTGAGAAGGAAACTGATAAAGCAAAGGGCTAAACTTACAGTGAGTTATAATAAAGATTGTAAAATAAACATGCTACACATATATCAAAGTATTTCCCAAAATGATATGATTTAACACACACATTTGCAATATCATTACGTACGGTTTTGTTTTGCACGGAATTACTGATTAACAATGATCCAATATATTATGCAAGGTAGATGACAACACACTACGAAAATATTTTTGATAAATACAACAGGCATTGTATATCAGGCATGATTACTTAAGATTTCATTATGCTCTATGCGAGGTATAATATAACATTCATTAATTTATTACCTATTGCATATTAACTGTAAGTGTTTATACATACATTTTAGATGATAATTCAGAAGGGAAGCATAGAAGGGAAATACAAGGGAATCACCGTCCTAGAAGGTCACAAGTTTTGCAGATATATACATCATACTGCAGGAAAAGTAACTATATAAACTGGCAGACGCTACGGGCAAAGGATGCCAGCATATTCAACAAATCGTGAGTATCAAATGCACAGATATCTATTTCTTTAGGATATACGTTAAATCAGAATTTTGTTTTTAACATCATTCTAAATATGGATTTCTCATACGTGTAAAAAAGACTGAAAAACGATGAAATACAGATTTTTGGGGTTATCATTTCTTCCAGCTTTCGTTGGCAAGATATTAATTGAGCAAAATGACGATGATCTGCGATTTTATGCAAAATTTCTTGCGAATTGCAACTAACACATTCCATTATTCTGATGTTGTTTCTCTCATGCGAAGATATTTAGAGGTGATAAAGAGACACACTGAGCAAACATGGCGTAAATCGAACGAATTCTGAGAAGCAGCTGAAAAAAATGTTCCTTTTATGTAGGTAGTCATGAGGATAATCATCAGCATGTTCCGGGATTACATTCTAGATGGCCACACCAGCGTGTGTCGCCACCTCCAACAACAGCCGACGCATCTTCCTATTGCTGTTCCTTTTTTCATGAGAGAGAGAGAGAGAGAGAGAGAGAGAGAGAGAGAGAGAGAGAGAGAGAGAAGGGGGGGGGAG
>JAYMFT010086217.1:0-14154 GCA_038088735.1 Panulirus argus | reverse complement strand
TATATATATATATATATATATATATATATTCACTTACTGTTTTGCAACATCTATTACCAAGGTGTCGCACGCACACGCAGATATCGCCAGAGACAAGCAAACGAGCAATATTCGTTACATAAGATTCCTGGCTGTCGTGAGGAGGCGTCAGGCGGACGTGTGTAATGAAAGAGACAGATCTCCGAACATTATCATAGATCATGTAATATAAGCCAGGATGTGTAATGTGTTGTGTGCAGGGGGGTGCGGCAGTGCAGGCGTGAGGGGATGGGAGGAGGGGGGTTTGGTATTGGCCGGGGGGGTGGGGGGAGGGGGAAGAAGCGGTGCGGGTCCCGCCATTCAGCCAGTGAGTCATTTGCCCTGCAGGTCCCGCCCGCTCCGTCCCCGAATGCAGTCCAGTCTTGCCACCAGCAGCCTACACTTTGTGACCCCTACACCTCTTACCAATAGTCAGAATTCACCGCTATGTATTTAGGATAACGTTTCGTACAAAATCATTGAGCTTACAGGGTTTTACTGCGGCGCCAAGGTAAGTGGATGCGGGAGCGAAGTCACGTAGAAGGAGTTGGGACACGGGGAGTGCACCAGGGCCGCCACTGAGCGCCACATGTGCGGTTAATGTACTTTATCGCGGGCGTGTGAGGGCGTGAGGTGCCAATATTGTCGCTGGGATGAGGGTGGGTGGTGAAGGGTTGCTGGGCGTGAGGAGACCTCCGTGGGCGTGATGGTGGGCGTGCAGGGGCGGTGGGCGCGCAACATGTGGTCGCGCGTGGTGGAGGAGGTGGGGACCGCCTGGCCAGATCACGCTCGACGTTCCACAACCTTTCGCCCGTTCCCACACCCCCGCCGCAAGTCAACAAAGGACACTTTTCAAAATAGAAAGTTGCCTCACGCTTCGCTGTAATTGTTCAACGGCTTCATTAAGGCCGACAAACAAAAACAATACGCAGTCCGTGTGCCAGCGACCGTGGACGCGAAAGCTGGTGTGAGACTGTGTGTGTCGCAGCGTTGGGCGGGTGGCGAGGGGGCTGGCGCGTGGCGGCGGTAGGCCCGGCCAGTAGTACTCGCTTGCATGAAGACTGACATGTAAAGTAGGTTTAATATAAAGGTGTTTGGCTATGCCTCCATCATTTACCGGAGTTACGAACAGCGAAAGGACGAGCGATACTCCGTCATTATCCTCGACAAAATATTGAGATCAACGGGCAGATCGGCCCGACTAATGGTCACGGCAGCGCCGGCCGGCCCACACATGCAACGGACGGGCCGGGGAGGGGCGGGGCGGGGGCAGGGGGGAGGACGTACCATTGACTCATGAGGCAAGAGGAGGACAGAGAAAGATAAACAACAAGACAAGAGCGGGAGGGAGAGGGCCAACAAGTGGAAGGCAGAAATATAAATGGGAAAGGGCAGGACAGGCACACGGGTTCCTGGTCAACAGGGAGGCGAGGGCGCGGGCAGCAGACGACCGCTGCAAACACTTGTATTACGGCTTTATCTCCTGCCGGAGCTCCAGGTGGTGTGGGTGGCACCCTCGGCGCCCGCGTCGGTAGGTGGGCGCCTGGGGGGGCGTGGTGGGCGGGCGGATTGGTGGGTGGCGCCTCCCCCCCCCCCTCGCCCGTACCTCACAGCACTACTCATAAATTCGCTCACCATCATCAGCAAAATCTGTTGCTGTCCTTTATTAACTGTGTGTCGGGGCGGCCATACACCATCCCTGCACCATACCCCACTATGGGTGGCGTAGGTCTTCCACCATCCCTGCACCATACCTCATCACACTATGAGGCGGGGTGGCCCTACATTACATACATGACCCTACCCTGCACCAGCTGTATGCGACGCTGGCCACACCACACGGCCGCCAAGATGCAGTCTTTGTCATACCCATCCCAACGAAGGATGCGAACCACCGTTCTCCGATCTCCAAGGCGGCATTTAGCCTGTGTGTATCGACCAAGCCACCGACCTATTCAAAAAGCCAGTAACACTTGATATACGATCACGCACGTACCACCTGTGCTGGGTGCGTTAATAAAGTATTCGCAACACATACTTCTATGTCTTTTCGAACCAGAGGATGGAGGTTCGAAGCTCCGGAGGGATGGTTCACGAAACACAATCCGCTGCTGACCCCAGCTGTTCTCGAGTACAAAAAATGTAACATCACTGACATATACCTCACCATACTGTACGGTGAAGCTTCATCCCAACAACACATATCTCACCATGCCCTTATGGTGAGGTGAACAAATACCATAACAATTAATCTCACTATCTTATGCGGTGATGTAACCACTTCAGCACAGTATACCTCACCATAATATGTGGTGAGGTGACCCTACATCATCCCAGCAGAGCATAAAAATACTTTACGATAAAGTGGCCTCGCAATTTGCCTCATCATACGGTGCTGTGAGACGACCCTTCACCATCTTTGTGCAGCAGATCTCACCATAAAGTGCTGGGGCAACGGTACACTATCCCTAAACCACATTATCGCCATACTGTGTGGTGATGCAGTCCGATACCATGTCTACACCATATACCTCACAATACTGTGTCTCAGGACGACCAAACACCATCCCTGTCCTACATTCTTACCATATATCCCTGTATCGTACTCCTCACCACACTGTATAGTGGAACGACCCTATACCATTCCTGGTAGTCAAGCCTTAATCCCTTTAACATGAAGATACGACCCTTGAGCACGATGGCACGACCCTAGAATACGAGAGTACGACCCTTGGGTAGGTTAAGACAAGGTCATCAAAGCCAAGGGTCGTATCCTCACGCTCAAGGGTCGTGCCGATGCGTCGTGCTGAAAATATCAATTCAGGATGCCCAGAAATTAGCCTCACACTTCCTCAACACACCCAACATGTTCCTGACGCATCATATCACACTCTATTGTGGGTTCACTGTACGAGATGGCACCACCCAGCACCATACCGTGTTTTGGAACGATCCTTCACCATTTCCGCACCATATGACTAACCACACTTGCTAAGGGATCACCTTACACAATCCCTGCAACACACGCCTTCCCATAATGTGCGTTAAGACCACTGTGACTCACCATACTGTGTAGTGAGGCACCTGCACCACACTGTATCTTAGGACACACTTCAACCCATGCACAATACTCGTAATACTACGTGTTGGGGCGATCTTATGCATCTATGGAGCACACACGTCACCATTCTATATGGTGGGGCAACTGCACATCTGCTCATCTGCACTATTTCGCATTCCGTATTGTAACGACTCTAAACCATATCTTATCATGCTGGGGACACCACACCATCCTAACCCCACACAACCCTTAATTCTGCATGTTGGGGCGGGTCTAAAGCCCTTACATCACACATCTCAGTACAGTACTTTTGGGCAACAGTACATCTCTCTGTACCACGCCTCACCAAACTGTTTCGCCGACTCATCATACTAAACAAAACAAAAAATTGTGCTGTGGCAACTGTCTCATCATACTGTGTTGGAACAAATATACACCACTGCTGCACCACATTACACCATACCATATACTGCTACAACCCTACGCCATCCATGTATCATATTCGCCAAAGCATTCCTTTTTTTTTTTAACGGAGGTTTCAGCCACGAACAAAAGTCCATATAAAGGGCGGGCCTTACCTGAAATATGAAGAGGTTTAAGAAAGGGAAAAAGAAGACACAAGGGAAAGTTCTTACGAAGTTTGGAGGAAGTGAAAAACTTGTCTTTTCAAAATGTGCCAGATCATAGTTACTGGGAAAGACATGAGTGGGTAGAGAGTTCTAACGCTACGAGGTGTAAGGAAAGAGTTATCAAAACGGCCTACCCTTGAGTTGCTAACGACCACACTGTAACCATGTGACGCAGCAGCTTGCCGAGTATGAGTGATCTACCTAGTGGTAGGGGAACACAAGCTGACGGCTCTCGGGAGCGAAAAAACAAAGTAATACCTATAAAAGCGGGAAAGTGAACCACCATCGCGGTGTAGGGCAAGCGGGCCAGCTTTTAAATTTAGACTGAAAGTTATTAGTCGGACGCCTTTCTATTCAATTCTGTCAAGTAAGGATGCAGTGCCAGAACCACTCCAGATGTCATCAGAGCAGTATTCCCTACAAGGACGGATCAATCCCTTGTATAAACGAATCAACTGTTCGAAAGAAAAGAAATTTCGACATCTAAACAGGACTCCCAGTTTCTTAGAGGCAGACTTAGCTATACCCGTAATATGCGGTTTCAAAGAAAGAGTGGATCTTACAGTATTATCAGGTATGTTTACTGAGTTAGGAGGTGAAATTACAGAACCGTCAAGGGAGAGAGGAAAGTTGTGAGGAATTTTCGAAGGAGAGTTGGGTATAAACTGGGCCTTGGAGATTTCGTCTATCCCAGTGAGGTATCTTAACCAAGTCTGAGTTTATTGAGGAAGTTGTGGCGAAGAGATGCAGAAATGGAGGATGTGGAGGAATGCAGTGTTGAGTTATCAGCGTATGAGAGCATCTGGTTATTTGTAGAAGGATATGATTGATAAAAAGGAGAAAAGTTGTAGAGGAGAGGACAGAACCTTAAGGAACACCACTGTTGCTGGAGAAGGAAGAAAGGCTTATCCATCAATAACCACGGAGATACATCGGCCAGAGAGGAAGATAAATATGAGGGAGCAAAGTGAGGGAGGGAAGAGGAGACCTCGATGCCACACCCTATCAAAAGCTTTGGAGATGTCACGGGTAACTACACAGATTCCCCCAAAATCTCTCAGGGATGATGACCACACTAAGTAAGATAGGAAAGAATATCACCAGTGGATCTTCCCTCATATTAGTTGTACTGGTGATCAGAGAGGACTGAGATTCAAGATGTCTGAGGAAATGGGAGCTGAGGAGGGATTCAAATCGTTGGAAATGGTAGATGTCACAGCAACAGAACCATAGTCAAGAGGGGTTAGAACCGCCATTCTTCTTAGGGATGGGATGTACTTACGCATGCTTCCAAGAAGAAGGAAGAGCTCTGTCATGGAATAGACGAGCAAGCACAGATTTATATTCAGAGGCACACTCTTTCAGTAAACGGGGATGGATGCCATCAAGACCATAAGCCTTGCTTGGGTCCAGAGAGGGAAAAGGTTTTCGAACAGATCGAAAGGAGATTATGGGGAGGGGTATAGGATTAGTAAGAGGAACATCAGGTAGTGAAAGAGTCATCTAAAGGTAGAGTTAGAGGAGAAACAGGAACCAAAGACAATTGCTTTATCAACGGGAGAGACAGCTATAGTACCGTCAGAACGGAAAAGTGAAGGTTAGGTAGAGCGGCAGAAGTTGTTGAGATGCCCTTAGCTAAAGACCAAAAACACCAATTAGTGGATGACGAGGAGAGGTAATCGCACTTCTTTTGAATAAAGAAATGCTTAGCCTCACAGAAACCTACTTGCCATGATCACGGACAGTGATAAATGATGAATGGAAATCGGAAGAAGAAGAGTTTTTCCAAGCCCGATATGCCTGATCCCTTAACTGAATGGCCTCAGAACAGGAACGGTTCAACCATGGATTCGAGGAAGAGGTCGCCTTGGAGGAAGAGGGGATACATGCTTCCATTCTCGCAACAATAACCTCTGCTATGCGTTTGACAGAGACAGAAGCATTACTACATAAGAGACAGTAATCTATCTACGGAAAGTTAGAAAAAGAGATACGCAAGTTATTCCAGTCAGCTTTGTTGAGGTGCCAGAATTCACGCTTAGAAGGGGCTGATGGAGGGGGAGGTGCCGTAAGAATAGATACATTTATGAAAGTGTGGCCAGAAGAACCAGCTGGGTGAGATTGTGTAGTTACAACGCGAAGGATTAGAGGTGAAGAACACATTCAGAATATTAAGAAAATAATCATAGTGGCACCCTAAGTTGGGGCAACTGTATAGTCATGCACGACCAGGTGCACTCTATCCTGAGGGGACGACTCTGTACCATCTTTGCACTATATCCTAATGGGATGACCCGAAGTAGACGCAGCAATTACCATTAACCCACAGGAGGAGCTCCCTCGTCAGCCTCCAAGACTTCATTTATCACAACCTACAGAGACACACGACTTCTGCAGCTCTCATCTTCGATAACGTCTTCAGAGCTTTCGACTTCGTCAACCATACCAGTCATCGACAAAGCCATCAAACTGGGGCTGCGGAGGTCTCACTGCATGAATTGCAGGCTTCCTCAGCGAATGCCATCAGGCCGTACGCTTCCGAGGAGCCATCTCCACTTCCAGTCACATACCTTTGGCGTCCACTACTTCCTCATCAAGCGCCATCCGGCTGTACGCTCTCCAGGGTCCATCGCCACCTTCCAGTTCCTCACCTGCGGTATCATAGACGAAGTCCTGACGGATGACGACTCTACCACTGGTGTCAGTATTGACAGCAACTGACTACACGTCACCATCAACCAAAACAAGACCGCAGTAAAGCACAACAGTCTCGTTCCCAACTCTATTCCACTTCCTGCTGTCTAAATAGCCCCAAGTCTCCTCCAGGTTGTTCAGTACACCAAGTTTCTCGGTGTCACTCCAGACGATTAGCTAAGCTGGAGGGAACACGCGTCATCACCATCGTCATCAGCTCCTCCAGCTGACTCTCTACATTTATTCTCCACTCAAGACTAATTGATTAGCCTCCCTGCGTCCAAATTCAAGCTCATATACACAATTTTCTCCCCAAACTCACCTAAGCCTTCCTCGCCTGGTGCTCCTTCTTAACCACCAAACAACAGAGCCAACTAGAAAAACTGCAGAGAAAGGGTATGCCAGATCATCCTCGACTCCTTTTACAAAATCTGTCACGAACCGCCAATTCACTGGTCCCTCCGAATCTCTCCAACCATCACCTAGAGCCAATCCTTCGTTTCAGAAATAAGCATAATATCACTCCCGCCACCGTCACCTCCTGCCACCACAGATCCTTCGTTCCCGAGTTGCAATTCCGCATCACAACCGCAACGAGCCCAACCAAGGTCGTACAGATAGCTACAAGAACAGCTCCACGCCAACCACAGCGAACATCAAAACTCGGTTGATTACCACCCACCTCAGATGTCTATGTAACGACTGTGTGTTTAGCCGCCTCTCCCCGCTTTATAACCCCACTGTCTGTACTGTGCCAAGGAAAGAAGGAAATGTGTTTATCTCGACATTGCTAAAGAATTTAATAAGAAAAACGTTAGATTTCTGCGAGAAAAAGTAGAGAAGCAAAACCATCAAGACTGGCAGAGGAAGATGGATCAAAGAAACTTTTACCAATAAAAAAATCAGCGTGGCAGCAAACGGAACCACGTCTGATGAAGATATTCTGTTTTAGGGTAACACGAGGATGGGTACCGGACTGAAATTCTCTCGATGTTAATGATATCGCACATCGAAAAAAAAGAGAAAGGAAGAAAGGAGCAGAGTCAGGTGTTCTACTGATGACACGAGCGTAAGCAAATGACAGCACTGTAAACATATCCTCTACATATTTTCGACCTTTCGCTGCACATAATTCAATAAACCTATCTATCTATTACCATTAATACATTCCTAATTCAATGGGATGAAACATATATGTGCAGCCACATCGTCAACCCGCGCCCAGTGTGTTTAAGTAAGGTAAGAACTTTTCACTTATAAACGAACTTCATACTTTCGTATTTCACATACACGTTGAACCGTCAGCTGAGACCAAAGTCTCTATTCATGCCGCAACCATACACAAAATGCTTCCATTGTGTCCCGTCCCCAGTCATTCCCCAAACACATTCATCAAAAATATCCACCCTCCCCTCCTTCTCCTCCTCAGCCCTAATCAAATTCATCTCTTCCGTGATCCTTCCCTCCTCATTGTACTTTCTAGATCTAAATGATCTTACAATTTGACTTTCCTCGCTGCTCAGTAAGTAGCATCTCCCTTGTACTCGCATTCACTTTCAGCATCTCCCTTGTACTCGCATTCACTTTCAGCATCCCCCTCCTCCAGCATGGTACCGGCCCACCATTCTATCCAAATCTTCCTCTGAATCCGCTAACAACACAGCATGATCTGCATACATGTGCGGCAACTTGTTCTCTGTTCCTCCATGGTGAAGTATCTCACCACATCTCATCCCACGTAATGTCCCTTCCATAAAACGCCAAATAAATGCGGTGACAGCGAACAGCCTTGACGTACTACCATATCTATTTCCAGCCACTCACTCATATAACCACTTACTCTTAAATACGCACTACTTCGACTGCAAAAGCTCGTAACACCTTTCACAATTTAACATGCAAACTATGTACAGTTTGCATGTCTATAAATTTATATGTCTGTTCTAAATCCATATGTGTTACATACAACTACTGTATTTCTCTAAAACTTTCTTCAGTATTTATCTCATTGTAAAACCCTGCACTGTACATCTTAACCTCCTAATCCCACCATATTCCTCAGCAACACGGAGTTCACTAATCCTTTTAACTTAATCAGTCAGCCATCCTACCATACACCTTGCCAGCGTTCCTGACTGTGACGCATTCAGAAAGCAAACCAACGACTACTCGCAAAGGAGAATGAGAGAGAACACGAATTTTGGGTAAGTTATGTGTAACAAATCTCTTAAACCTTTATGAGAAGAGAGCTGCGTTATAGACGAACAGAAGGATGGATAGATTGTGTGTGTCTGGACTGCCGTGAGGAACAAGGGCGACTTCTTCGACAGAGGGAAAACTATCTTCGTGGAAGGTAACAAAGGATACATTTCAGAGACGTCAGAGGTGCCTTCTCGAACTGTGTTGGGATCACCAGTGGAGTGCGGCAGGGCTCGATTCTGGGAACACTTCTCTTCTTGATCTATAAAGTGACTTGCTGGAAGACTTGATTCATACCAGGATACGTTTGCGGATGATGCCAAGATCATGGGGTTTGAACTAACTAACAAGGGGACCTGAACAAACTCCACAGTTGTTCTGAAATATGGTTGATGTTATTCAACCTTACTATATGGGAAGTAAAGGAAGTCGAACACAATGAAAGATGGCCTCAGAACGAATATCACCTAACCTGTTGCCAAAGCTTCACTGAAGAGAAACGTAAAGGAGACAAACTGTCTGATAGAAAAAAAAAATTGAATCGTTTTTAAGTACATAAATAAGGAAACGTTCAGGAAATTATGCACGGCGCATATTTAGCCAAAATTAGACTATGCTTCTCAAGTTGGTGAATGTGGACTACATACGAAAATTTGAAACGTATTATGATAAATAAAGGTCAAGAGACGGGGTTTCATGAGTGTTGAACTTCCTCTCCGTAGCGCACAAACAGGTAATCACAAACACACACACACAAACCTGGCTTTGGCTATGGTGTGTGTGTGTATACGAACATAGTAGTAGTGACAGGGTACATGTATACAAGGTTAAGAGACAGGGCAGCACGACTGTAAAACTCTTTCCCCGTAACACACAATTAGTAATCACGTACAGTATATGCTTAGCAGATAGCCAGTTTCCGAAACTAAGCCAAAATGGTGGAATAATGAAATTAAGAAACGCCTGCTGCTTACGAAAGTAGAAAATAAGAAACGGAGAAAAATAAACAACGTGATACGGTAATTCATACAAATTTCTACTGAAAAACTAAAATTTATACGTCAAAGTAAACATCAGTATGAAGCGCATATTGCAGAAAACAGCAAAACATATCCACAAGAATCTTCAAGATATGTTTAAGTCATAACTCAGTCATCTGGTTAACTAATTACAGAAAACGGTGATCTGGTTCGATACAATAAAGCCAAAATAAATATCTTTCATGATATCTTTTTGCTATATTTAGCACTGACAGCACAACAGCTCATGTTCCAGATCTAGTACGGTGAAGATATACTGTCAGCAATAAATCAAATGAAAGAAAATAACACTGCAAGTCCTTACAAGTTTTGTCCAAGGAAAATGAAAGAAGCAAAAAGTGAGACTGTCAAGCCCTTTTGACTGCTCTCCTCCATATGTCATTTGCAACGGGAAAGTTACAGAGGAATGGGAGTTTGCCAATGTAACACCTAGATTCAAGAGTTCCTGCCCTGAAATTATCGCCTAATTAGCTTAGCGTACAAAGTCAATTTATGCAAACTACCATTCGGGTCTCTTTCTAACATATGTCAAAGACATTGGAAATGGGTTGTGTTTTATCAAAATTCGCAGACGATACTAAGCTGAGACATAAATCTGCAACAGATACCAAACGTCTCTTCAGACTGACACAGAGAGACTGACAGGTTGAAATAAATTTCAATATCAATAGGTTCAAAGTTTTACAAATTGGCAAAGAAAATGAGAAGGCAAGCTAAAGTATGAATTCTGCTGAGCTATAAAAGGCAATGGAGGAAAATGCCGAGTAAATAGTGGAAAAAAAAAGAAAGAAAAAAAAAAAAGCAGCAGCATAAGAAATAAGCGAACAAAGTTTTAGGATTCCTACGCAGGGCATTCGAAGTGCAGTCTAGGATACAAAGCATTTCTACCATTTACTGGCGCATCACTATCTTCAATAGTGTGTTCAGCATTTCTCGTCGTGCATAAGGAAAAACAAAAGACAAATAAGACTGAGATAGTACAATAGCGACCTGCCAAGAATGATTCCGGACCGAGACGCAAATCCTGAGATCCGGCTTCTAGACGACTTAAACCTATTCAGCTTACAAGGGTGAACGCTTAGACCTGATCTGTATAAAAGTGTCGAAAATCACCGAAGGCTTCAATAAACGCGATCCAAGTAAGGCCAGATATTTCTGATTTCACTCGTAGTAACGGACACAAACTCGTGGGCCAGCGTTCTTCGAATGAGGCAAAGTACTTTGTTCTCAACAGGACCGTTAACATATGGAATGCTTTCCCACCTGGAGTACTTGAGAGCAACACCACAGATGCGTTTAAAAATGGAGTCGACAAGTTCCTTGCTTCAGTGCCACGACTGGCATTATTTTCCTCACCTTAGTTACAAATAAAGTTGAGAAGTATTTCTCCTTGTCATCTGTTTTCATTTTCAAAATGTTTACGCTCATTTGCATTATCTTCTGACTTTCTGATGTCTTCCACCATTACAAACAGACTGGAAAGGACTAAGTGGGACGCTGCTGTTTGTATTGCTTTGTATAATTTGATTTAATCACATAACCCCGTGGCTACTTTGATGGGGCTCCTGCAGCTGTACTCGGAAAAAAAAAACCTACACCATATATTGTCCTTAAAATTTAATTCCGGAAAACTCCACCCTCTTACGCACATACCCACCCATAGCCCATGCCTCGCATCCATTCAACATTGCTTGGATTAATATACCTTCAAACATACCCATTTTCGCCCTCTTTACCTCACATTCCCTTTGATGCCATGTCCACTTCCAGGTATGTAAAAAATCTCATTTTCTCCAAATTTTGTCCATCCAAACGCACAGCTCAATTAACCTACCCCCTCCCACCTCTCTCTCTCTCTCTCTCTCTCTCTCTATATATATATATATATATATATATATATATATATATATATAGCCTGGCCTATACCAATTATCCTGGGGGTATGTAAACAGTTGCCTTGACAGTGGACCGACTTCAGAGACGAGGATCCGAACCTATGTGGGCTCGACTCCGGAAGGCCGTGAATGTGTCAGGGTCATCATGGCTAATAAATACCAGTATTGCTCCGCTTAAAAATGCAAACATATATATAGAGAGAGTTTTCATTTTTTTTTTCTATTGGTAGTGTACATGGACTCTATCAATCTAAATCCACCAGACGCTTCCCCTGACAGTCAACGGTCGTTGGTCCACGTTTACCATCTCGGTGGATGGTGCAGCCAGGGGTAACCAACCGTCTGGCTCCCCTCCAGGGATAACGCGTCGTCAGAGTTCTATCAGGTTAACTGGCTGAAGACCTGTCCTCCCCAGTACTCCACACGTGTCAACCTGATGTTGCAACTGTTTTGATTCTCAAGTCCTCTAGTTATATTCCCTTATCTCTATATGACGTAAACAATCAACATCCAGAAATTGAAGTAACTAAAAAATATAAACAAAATGGTAAACTGCCGTTATTTGGCGGAATATTCTGATTGAAAAGACAGAGAGCATATATTACTAAACAGAAAACCCATATTCACGTCTGTCCTCAAAGCTTTCTTCTGCTGTTTCTAGTAGTCTTAAACGTAACCTAATTTCTACTTTAGTGAACACAGTTTACCAAATTTGCTCCACTAAATCACCGCAACAAACAACAGTCATTTAAACCCACGGCAAACGGCATTCCCAGTACATAAATAGGCAAACACTGATAAACAACTCTGTAATCTCATCCTTCCAACCCAATCCACACTCACTGACGGCTGAGGCGCCAATATATCATGTTCCCATCCCATTCATTGGTGATAAAATTCTTCCTGTCGGGAAAAAAAAAATTATCAAAAATTTTTCAGTAATTTTACCCCTAAGTTTCTGTTTGAATAAAGTGTGTAAGATAGATAATACCTACAACAGTTTTTAACTTTTAAAATTCATGGGTATGAAGCCGGCTGGCCTGCCATCGTCTACAGTGTGTAAATTGCTGTATCCTGGGGAAGAGGACGACCAGGCAACCCTGGGCCGTTCGAATCTCTGAAAATCAATGTCGACCATTTTAGAGTTGGCCACTTACTCAGCTGCCCTTCCTCCGCCTTACGGGAACACACACACACACGCGCGCGCGCGCGCTGGATCACTCTTCACATGGAACTAAAAACAGTTGAAGCTTTTGCTTCGTACAGCTCCATAAACCAGCCAAGACTGCCCACCACATACTAAATGTTATTGCTGTGTCTGTATACGAGCGACAGCTGACTCAAATTATTTGAACGAATGTCCATCTCCCACACTCAAATTGTCAGTAACATTTTTATATCATATTTTTCATATCACTAAGTCTTAGTTCTCGTCTCCTCTATAACTTAGACATTTCAAGATCTGTTAATCATAAAAAAAAAACAGTAAATATAATCCAACGCTACGTTTCCTCATTCCTTTATCATCTTATTTGTAGCGGTTTACTTTTTCTTGCACAACCACGCCTTGTTGGCAGTTTATTGTGACCTCCCGTCAGACATTCCAGGTTCTGTTGGCCTTATTAGATTCATTTATAATAATCTGTATTTTCGCAAACTGTAAACGAATAATTTTTTTTTTCCTCCGTACAAACCATACAGCAATGCTTTATCTTTCCTTACCTTACCTCCCTGCCTAAGGATTCCCTTCTATAGCGCTTCCTGAAAGCATATCTCAATGTGTTGCCACAAGAATGTTTCTCTTCATCTATACGTTGGTGCTACTTTTAACCAATATATCTACGCTTTATAGGTATCCCATTAATTGTTGGATGTGGAGGAAGCGTATGACTGGGTTGGTAGTGAAGCATCGTGGAAGGTGTTACGAATATATGGCGTGGGAGGAAAGTTACAAGAAATAGTTTGGAGTTCTTTTTTTCCAAGACAGTAAGGCGAGTGCGAGTAGGGAAAGGGGAGCATGTGTGCGCGTAGGAGATTAGTGTGAGTGCTCCAGGTAACGGCGAGTCTGCGGCAGGAGCTAGCGGTGTCACCATGGCTGTTTAATCTGTTAGTAGGACGGGTGGTGAAGGGGATGTAAATTCGAGGGTCTTGGGGAGAGGGGTAGGTCTGCGGTCTGGTAAGGTAATGGGGCCCGAGGAGGTTAGTCGGTTACGATTTGTCGACAACACGATTATGGTGGCTGATTTGAGTGAGAAACTGCAGAAGCTGGTTACCCAATTTGAGAGAGTGCCTGAGAGTATTTGAGAGTTAATGAGAATCAAATTAAAGCTATAGAGTTTAGCAGTGGAGGATGACGGGATGGTTGGAGTGCGAGTTTGGCTGAGAGAACCCGAAGGAAGGGGAGTGTTTCAGGTACCTGGGAGTGGACATGGCAGCGAATGGAAGCATGAGAGCTGAAGTGAGCCATCGGTTGGATAAGGAGGCTAAGATCATGGTGAATTGGGCAGTGTGTGGAAAGAGAAGGGAAAGATGGGTATGCCTGATCATTGGTACCGTCAGAACGGAAATGTGAAGGAAAGGTAGAGCAACAAAAGCTGTCTGCGATGCCTTTAGTTTAT
>JAYMFT010086206.1:0-14154 GCA_038088735.1 Panulirus argus | reverse complement strand
AAAAAAAAAAAAAAAAAAAAAAAAATATATATATATATATATATATATATATATATATATATATATATATATATGGACGATTTAGACGAAACAGTAAAGCCAAAGGCTTCTTCTCATCAGAAACCTCCCCACATCAGCTGGCAAGGGAATATCCGGCAGTTAGCGCCATTAAGTAAAGGCAGAATATACTAACATGGAAATTTTAGAGGGAAGTTTATGTGGCAAACACCTGGATTATCAGGGTAGGAAGCTCAGATCTGATAAGGAAAAATATATTGAATTTTGTGTTTTTATTGTCCCCTCCAGATCTGTACAGGACCGAAGTTAGTACAGGAGAAGGGTTGGTGCAGATGTAGGTCATCAGTTGATAACAAATGTGGGCTTAGTGACGTAATGACCGATAGAAGAGCTAGTACAAAGTGTTATGTTTAGTACAGTGGAGGAATATACAGTGCAAGGGGTGGCATGACGTGAAAGGTCCGTAGAGGTTAAGGAGTATGCGTGCGTGGACTTCATACAGATGAGGAGTTAGTAAAAAGCAGTTGCCTTTTGACAAGTTGTGTTGTTGGTCTTTAGGTGTGAGGTGTGTGTACATAAGAAAGGCTTGTGGTGTTGGTACAAGTCTTAAAACAAGTAGAATGTGTAGTGGTACATGGGGAAGCAGGATTACCGCAGACCTCATGGTCTGTGACGAGCACGGTATACGTATACAAGGAGACGGGATAGGAACGTATGTGGCTCTAGGGTTCGTTCAGGTGGGTGGCGTTGGTCCAGTAAAAGTGTTGGGGGAGGTGGAGTGATGGAGGCCGACCCTGAGGGAGTCACCAACAGCCACCAGCTGGTGTACGTTGCTGGAGGAGGAGACTAAGTCCAGGGGAGTCCCGAGTCTAGGTGAGGGGGTGGTGCAGGGGAAGGGGATGACAGGGAAAGGGGTAGGGGTGCCGAAGACGGGGGAGGGGTGCTAGGAGTGGGAGGAGGTGTACTAGGGACGAGGGGAGGGGTGCCAGAGGTGGTAGAAGGGTGCCCCATTAGAGGAAAGAGGTATGAAGTAAGAGGGGAGAGATGTCAGGGGTGGACAAGAGGTGCCAGGCAGGGGAACTGGTTGCCGGGGATAGGGCCAAGGATGCCAGGAATGGAGGGAGGGGTACCGGAGGTAGAAGAGAGGTTCTAGGGTTGGGGGGAGGGTGCGAGGAACAAGGGGAGGGGGTGTCTGGGTCAGAGAGAGTGGTGCCAGTGGTGGGGGGAGGGATGCCAGGAGCGGAGTGAGGGGATGCCAGTGGTGGGGATGGGTGCCAGTGTCGGGGGGAGGAGTGCCAGTGGCGGGGGGTAAGTGTAGGGTGCGAGGGGACGGAGGCCTCCATCACCCATCGACGGTTGGGGAGGAGGGGAAGGAGGAGAAAAATGGGTAAAGTTGGAGGTAAGAGAACATTAGGCTTCCCTTAGCATGCATTGTGGCCGTCACCACCATCCACGGGTTGGCTCCCTGTAACGCGTCTATCCCTACTATCCAGAGATCAGCTTCCTGGTATGGGCCTAGGCTAACTATCCCGCTATCCACAGGTGAGCTTCCTCTAAGTGGACTAGCCGTACTACCCCTCCGTCCTCTGGCTACCTCGTGGTAGAGACAGACTAGCCCTACTATCCACGGGTTAACCGCTATCCGCAGGCTCTCTTAAGTAATCGTGCTGATCCCACTGTCACGCTTTCCTCTGGCTAGACTACCTGTTCCCACAGACTTCTATCCTGTCTATCCGTACTATCCCACTCTCCACCGGCTGTGGGAGAACAGACTTAATTTCCATGAGTTAAACGGTAACGTAATTCCGTCTTAATCTAATGACCTGAGACGCACCTAATCCACTGGTAATACGACCTCTGAACACTACCCAACGACCCCTGAACTCTACCCTACGACCCCTAAACACTACCCTACGACCCCTAAACACTACCCAACGACCCCTGAACTCTACCCTGCGACCCCTAAACACTACCCTACGACACCCTGAACACTACCCTACGACACCCTGAACGCTACCCTACGACCCCTGACCACGGCGCAGCGCAGCTACCCTCCAGCAGCAGGGGCACTGCCACTTACCTTGTCCTCTGGTCCGCTGATCCTCCATCTTGACTTCATACATTTTGATTTGTCATCATCTTCGTGCCTCACTCGGTGGCAGGCAACTGACTCACTACCACAACCACAAACTACTACCACTACTACTACTACAGCTTCTACAACTACCACAACAACCACTTTTATTCTGTTGCGGATGTGCTACTTGTTCTGCTGTTGTTTTCATTCCTAATGCTACTTTTGTTGCTACTGTCGGTGTTACTGCAGTTGTTGTTGTAGTTGTTGTTGTTGTAGCTGTTGTTGTTGGTGGTGGTGGTGATGATGCAGCGTCTATATTTGCTTTTGTTGCTGCTGTTGTTACTTTTATTATTATTGCTTTTGTTGCTGTCAGTATTGCTGTTACTGTTGTTACCTTTTCTGCTACATCTGCTGTTGTTTCACCATTTGAACCACCGCCACTGTGGCCAGTATCACCGTTACCACCGACACCGCTGTTTACGCCACCATTAGCATCACCAAGAAAAACAATACAGTGGCTCGCCACCATCAGCACTACTCTGTCACCTTCGCCAACCACCAACGTCCACTCTTCACCAGTAACGCTGTTGCTACCACCACCCACCGTCCCCAGTACCATCACTGCCACCATTTCCCGCAGTCATTTCCAGCACTGCCTCTCACCACCGCAAATAGCTAACCACCACGCTGGAAAAACCGCAGACTCTGAAGAGATCTCATCGAAATTTTTTTCGAGAATACGAAATCATTTCGACAATATGCCATGGGAAATTTTCTTTCCTCCAAATTGAGACTCAAGGAGTCGAAATTATAGTGTGAAGTTTTAAAAGGGAGATGTGACAGTAAAGTGGACTCAAGATTATTCAGCCATAGAGTTGTAAAATACCGTAATCAATTAACACAACTTGTCATTAATATGGAGACGTACCAATGCCCTCAAATCATGGCTAGGTAAATACCTCAGTGATATCTCTTATCAGTATGCTATCCTGTTTGACAAAGAAAAACATTAATTTATTAATAAAAACTCTTTTTGTTTCAGAGATCTGTGCACTCAGAAGGTGGAAATTCTTCCCCTTCACACTTTCCTGTAAAATCTCCATGGCAGTATACTTTTCCATACTACATGATGTTTTCTTCCTCGGCTTTTTATTTTCGGCCTTTGAGCCGGAGGGAGAGGTGGGTCGACAGGTACCTTGTGCTCTGCTGTCCTGTGTCTACCACAAACAGGATTATGACCGTACCTAACCTCGTCGTGGGACATCGCATTCCCTGTTATCTTCTCTTCTCCTCCACTCCCATTTAGTTCCGCCACCACCACCACCACCACCACCACCTGCAGCCTCAGATCACCACCACCTCTTCCACCATTCCCCACCACCGTTCTCCAAACGCCAAATGAACTTGGCTTCATCACAGAGTTTCTCAAGGGTTCACTAGAGCGCTCAGGGAGAGAGAGAGAGAGAGAGAGAGAGAGAGAGAAAGAGAGAGAGAACTAAGCAAATGTTATAGTCCAGGGAAGAGAGAGAGAGAGAGGGGGAAGGGAGCAAGTTAGAATGATGCAACGACAAACAAATGCAACATATTTTTTTATCCGAATAATTGTTTTAAAGTCACCCACCCCCCGTCACTGCAGGTTGGTGAAGGGCAGTGAATTTTTCACAGCCACACCAGACAACCCTTCCATCCCCAACCCTTTATTTACTGTGGGGACCCCCCCCCCCACTCCCCTTACCAAGTAAACAGGACTCGACACATGATTTGATTCTGTGTTTACAAGACCCACAACAGGACACAGGATTTACCATTGTGTTAACAGGTCCCACAACAAACATTTTGTTAACGGGACAACAGGACGCGACGCAGGAATTAACGTTGTGTTACCAGGTCCACCGACAGGACTTGATGTAGGATGTATCGTTGTGTTGACAAATTCTGTAACTGTGCTCGACACAGGATTTAACATTGTGTTAACAGGTCCCACAGGATTTAACATTGTGTTAACAGGTCCCACAGGATTTAATACTGTGTTAATAAGACACACAACAGAACTCGACACAGGGTTTAATTTCTTGTTAACAGGTCCCACAACAGGATTCGATGCAGGATTTATCATTGTGTTTATAAGTCCCAGAACATAAGACACAGGATTTAACATTGCGTTAACAAGTCACAGAACAAAACATAGAATTTGATATGTTAACAAGGCCCAGAATAGAACACAGAAATGTTAACATGACATAGCACGGATATAGCATAATGTTAACAGATCCCAACACCGGACCCTTAGCATGTTAAGGGCAGTGGCCCCAGGAGTCGAGAACTCACTGAACGAACCCAGCTAAGGACCCCCCCACCCCCGTAGTGTTAAGTTACTTGCTCTTTAGCAACCCAGTTCAACATGTTGAATGCATATGACCCCAGTTCAACATGCTGAGTAAACATGTTGATTGGAAAAGATCCAGCGTTAAACAGATAAGATCCAATGTCCGTGTTTACACTCCCGTCATCTTAAATATTCTACGAGATGGAATTTACGAAGAGAGACGCTTCCTGCCGTGTCCCGTAGCCTAGCTGGAGACATACTATAATATGTTTTCAAAGAAGTCGGCGGAATGGTGGGATCTTCAGTTGGAGGATAAGGCTAGTAACAGAAATTACTCAGAACAAAACCACAAGACCTCGATTGCCAAAAAAAAAAAAAAAAATCTTTCAGTTTTCCCTGCTCAGAGGTTTGAGTTCCTATCGTGGCCATAGGAGAGATTTTTATGGTACTTTCAAATCTAGTCCTCGCTCCAGTCCTGAAAACTAATCAGAATTATCATATTTTTCTTTTTTTTTTGTATAATGCTCTAAAGAGGATTATTGTTCATCGTTAGAATAAGTAAATAATCGTAATGTTACTAGGTCTGATTGAAGACACTGTTGCGTACATTAATATGTACGAAGGAAGATCTCATGCAATAGATTTTCCTACGTCGCACTACATTTCCGGTCTTACCAGTATGCTTCAGATAGATCAAATATGTACGTATGATGATTAAAGCAATTATCAACGTGCAAGCCTCAGAATTATTATGCATGTATGATCCTCATCATTCGCCTGGCAGCCCTGCATCCGCGGCATTGAAATTCGAAAGCGTGGGTTAACGTGTGTGAGTACACATTTGGTTGTACGTTCAACATAAGAATGTGAATCAACTCGGTATTTTTGACATTATCCTTGTTGGATGGACACTGCACTTGTCCGCGCGACAGTCTTATTGTAAATGTCCATTCAACGTGCTGCATCTAAAATATGCCACTTGTGTAAACACGGCCTTCAACGAGACCAGAAGAGCCACCCGCCGGACACGGTATTCTAATGAGGGTGGGGAGGGGTCAGCCAGCGATCACGCGGATGAATACCGTGCAGGAGGCAGCGATGATACCCTCGCTGGCGGAGGTGACTCTGGAAACGTTTTCGCGAGTCCTAGTTATTAGGGAAGGACCTCCGGCATCCAGGCCTTCAACTGACGGACGAGGAGGTTGCCAGCCTGCGATGGTCCGAGATGGGAGTCAGCGAAGACTCCGGGTCAGGTCCGAGGACGGGCTGTCTTACCAGGAGTAATGTCGGAAGGTTTTGTGGGATGTGATGCTGCCTTTGCCGATGGAGGAGACGACCCGCCTCCGCTGGTGTGGGGGTCGAAGTGAGAGAAGACCTCGAGCAGCCATGTTGGGCGTGAGGTGTCCCTCTCTGGTGAAGGCGGTGCCTTACCTCCGCCAGTGTGAGCCGAACTCGAAGGGAGGGAACACTACTTATGTGAGATGACCGCTCCGTCACTCATCCTGAGTAACGAATGCTTAATAGAACTCTGTGGGTATGAATGATGTTGTTTGATGTCCGCATTTCGCTATATTTACTTTGACTCATCCTCCGTCCTCTAGGGCCAGGAGAAGGGGCAGCTGCGCCAGGCTCCCCTGGTGTGACGTGGTGGTAGTGCTTCTTGCACAAAACACACCCATACTGCCTGAGTCTTTACCTTGGTAGCAATAGATCGTGCTTCCGATAATTCATTTCGATTCGTTAAAGTCTTCGTCCTGAATGCCTGACAGAATTTCTGGTGCGCATATGTTTTTTTCGTTCTACTTACACAGCTGTGACTCAAACGCGCTCGAATCACGTACTCGAATCCTGAATCTTGTCGTATTGAGTACCGACAACCCAGACAGCGTCCATTACTCACTAAATCTAGTGTGCTCTGATTCAGCGAGGCTGGTAAGGATTTCCTCACTCAGTAATGGGAGTGCCTATGTAGGTACAGTATGGGCGGGCTTTGGAGCCGCTAGAGCCACCCTAGCCTCTGTGTGAGTGTGAAAGAGAGAGAAAGAAAGAAAGAGAGAGAGAGAGAATTAGTATTTCTGTGTTACGGGGAGAGAGTTTTGCACTCGTGTTGCCCCGTCTCTTAACTTACACACACACACAACACTTTAAGCCAGATATGCATTTATCAACCATTCCCGAGGGAAGGATGAACACCTGGGTTGGGTGTTTGCTTACTGCCAAGAAATCGAGCCCAGTCGGGTCGGACTCTTGGTTGGCCCATGGTTATTTATGGTCAGTAACGCGAACCGCTACGCCACTACATTGTGTGTGTGTGTGTGTGTGTGTGTGTGTTGGAGGGAGGGGTTTCAGTCTCAGAAAAAAACCCGGATTGACATCCATATAAGGTGTGCGGCGGCGGCGGGGAGAAACAGTGTTATGAAACAAGGCTTGAGGTGCGCCGTATGTGCTGCCCCCTGGTTACCAGCCTCGCAATATCTCGTCGTACGTACTCCCAGGTTAGATAGGTAAGTTGTATGTACTCCTGCATAGGTTGGTACTCCCTATGCCTCCTTCCAGCTCAGTTAAATCTCTCTCCGCCCAAGGAGAAAATCCTCCCATGGGCTGCCACCAACATATAGTAATATTAAAGAAAGAGGATCAGGTGGTAGAGTGTGTGTGTGTGTGTATTTGGGGTGGGGGAGGAGGGGAAAAACCATCTCCATTTTCTGTCTCCGTTGGCACCACAGGGGAGAGAGAGGGGGGCCTCATGTGGTTTATGGACACACGATAAAAAATTAATCTTCCCGTATGGGTCCAGTGAATTTCGAAATGATCGATACGACTCGTGCTGTCTCGGTAATGTTGGTAAGCTTGAACGTGAAAGAAAATTTCCCGATGATCAAGATAGACCCACTCAGTAGTTATCGATATGACGTTCGTAATGGCGAATGACAGGAATTGGCGCAAGCGATCAATATTTTACAATATCATGAAAGCAAAGCTACCAATGTGAGGCCAGACCAGTGGACATTTCTCAGAAGTCCTTCGCCCGTGGTGTCATATTGTTTCACACAGAAAATAGTTACTTTTTCTTACCGTGTGTACGTTAAACCATTGCCCAAATTAGGCTTAATGATAAAAAACTGTATATGCTGGCTTTACTCCAGGAGCGACTCGGTTTTCCCATAGGGTTGTTGGGTAGAGAAGAGAGCAAATAAGAGAATATACATGTCAGAAGAGGGAGCAAAAGGGAGAGGTAGAGAGAAGATATGGAAGGATGGAGTGAAAGAAGCTTTGAGATTATAGAGTTGTCGGGGCCTGAAAGTGCAGGAAGGTGAGAGGCATGCACAGGATAAAGCGAATTGGAGCAGTGTGGTGTACAGCGGTCGACTTGCTTTCACTGGGAGGCTAAACCAGAACATATGAATCGTTGTGTGGGCCTTGTTTATGGACTGGGGGGAGGTTCTAGTTTTTGGTGAATTCCATATGAAATCTGGTAAGTACTTATGAGCAAATAATGCCATTCTTGGTCTGTTCCTTTCGCTGCTTATCTACGAGAGAAACGGCGAACCAATATATGGTGGACGCCGCTTGCTCGAGGTTACACAGCGAGTGAAAAGTCACTTTTGCAGTAATTGGGAGTACAGTGTCCTTAAAGAACATTTCAATCCAAGTGAGTCTTTATTTCCTTTCCACTCTATATAGCGCAACCTCAGGCATCAGTAGTCTTTAAAAAGAGGTTCTGGGTAGTAAAGGATTCTTTATGGAAACTGGTTCTGGAGTAGTTATGAATAAATAAATGATATATATAGTTATCCCAGGACCATTCCGAGAAAGGGACTGGGTGTTACCCAGCTCGTTAGTCTAGAGTTTCCTGCAGCCTACAGGTAATTAGGTAGTTTTAAAAAAAGAATATAATAATCTTAAGTACAACCTCAAAAAAGCCCCCGACTCATTTTCTATGCTTGGTATACGTTGTCCGTTCTCTCTATGATTCGAATATTTTTCCGTATTATGGTATTTTGTACGTCAAAAAATTTAAACTTCATGATGTATTGATTAAGATTTTATATGTAATTTATAGAAGTAAAATAATGTTTCTTGTTTGCCCTTATTGTTTAGGTAATTTAGAAACATACAGTAAGTTGACACGTAGCCCCCATGTTTGCCAGCTACCATCCACAGCCAGTATTAATGAAGTATGGTATGTGTATTGAGATACAAGTCAATACGTCCTGTTTGCTATTTAGTAAAATTAGCACTATTAAACTGCTTGTCAAGCTGCGTTGTTTTACGTAACAAAGTTTTGTGGTTGGTAACACTGTTGACAAAGCGTTGATCGTCCGCATGTTGAGTAGACGGTTCATTTTGTGGAAGACGCGGTGGTGTTTGGTCGTCTGGTCTTGAGGTGAGAAGGGAGTGTCGGTGCCCTTTTTTTTTTTTCTTTCTTTTTCCTTAAATTCTGGAAATATTGATTTAAGTTTAACGTTATTCGTTTAGTACTAGTTGTTTGTTGTAGTTTGCTGGGAAGCACCAGTCATCCATTTCGCTTCTGCGCTCCTTTTGTCCACCCCAAAATCACAGTCAGCTCGTTACTGATGAAACAACCTCTCTCGTTTATATAATTTTGAAACATGTAATGTATGTTCTTTTATGAAGTGGGTGAAAGTCAAAACTGACAGTTAGTGAATGAATGTCTGGTGAGGTTACAGGCTGTCGCATGCCTCCCAGTCAAGGCGTCGTCAGTGTGAAGCGACAGAGTCGTTACACTACTCCACTTCTGCCATATTTTATATACGAGGTTAAGGCTTGGATGTTGATGAGGCAGACACTATAGTCGGCTGGTCGCACAGTGCTGACGGGCAAACCATAGATCCGGTGCTTCCGGGTTGTTGAGAGGGAGTGTGTCCTGTAGCGCCATACTGGAAGCAGTCGGTGTCACCTCAGTTTTTTGCTGGCTGGAGGCAGAATTACGGCACGGTAGGCTGGACCTTTCAGTGAGACGAGAGGGGCAGGTGTGGGATGACGCTGGGCGGTTGGTAGAACGAGGACCATGGCAACAGGGGTCAAGGAAGGTTGATAGTATCTTTGTCAGGACGTGTCCGAAAGTCTCTCTAAGTCAGCTGTAGGGGTCACCAGTTTAGCGGGGTTCTGGTAAGGTTATTAGAGTGGTGAAACTGAGAGAGGGGCGCGAAAACTCATTTAACATCAACAATACTTTATTGGATAGGATATACGAGATGAGGTAACAGAGGGCAGTGGTCTCCTGGAGGTGCAGGATTATGGTGAGGAAGAGGTGAAGTGAGGTAGGTCGAGTAATACGAAACAGGCTTGGCAGTGGTCCTGTTTGTTGGTGATGGTAGTCGTCATATGAAGCAGGAGCACGTGGGAGAAGTGTGTGGCAGCAGAGTCGACGTGGGGGGGCCCTGTATGAGATGGATGTGGCCCGTATCGCGGCTCCTGGAATGTGCGGCGACTGCTGGTAAGTGCTTGGGTTGTAGGAGGCTCCTGGAAATGTGCTAGGGTTGCAGGAGTGCCGCGGGCGTGGCCTTGGGTCCCTTGTTGATACAACTGCTGCTTCTTAGGGGCGAAGGCCATGACCCACGAGAGACCTGCCGAAGGTGGATGTCGGAAAAGAGGCACCACAATGAAACTTACCAGGAAGATGAAACGTCATGAGGCACGTTGGGACATCTACTGACGGAGGGGACGCCCAAAGGGCGGCTCGAGTCTGGAGTCACATGGCCAAGACTTCAGGTACCGGAGTGGTACACTTGTTGTCTAGTGATGAGTCATCTGCCTGATTGACTTGCTGTGGTGATACCCGGGTATTAAAGAGGCGGCGAGCTCAGGTCTGGGAGGGGTAGCAATTCCCAGAGGGAATTAGAGACGTTGAAGCCGAATGTTGCAAGCTTCTGACCTCTTTCCAACTGTTGGACTGGGGGTTCAGTCCGTAGCGGCGCCTTTCATGTAAATATTCATGTCATCTATAATAACAGCAGCAGCATTTGATCTGCTACCGCCAAACATCGAGTATGGGTGTCGGGGATTACTACTACAGGTACAGCTGTAGGATGGGCCACTAAACACACTTTTCCGGGGATTATTATGTCAGGTGAGGTCACACGTTGTCATCTGCCACCCCAGTCAAGGCGTCGTCAGTGTGAAGCGACAGTCACATGTTCATTGGATGGGCTCGATAGTGTTAGGATGGGCGAGTAAATGGAAAACAACTCCTGTAATGCGTTTCACTTGGTCCTCGTGTATGGTACTGGTGACCTCTGGCGAGGTTGGCTGCTGTTGGGGGTGGGTTGGGAGTCTGGTTGGCTGGCTGCATAAGTTGAGGATATTGAGAGGCTGCAGTTGGTTTATAGTTCACCTCTGGGATCATTTGTGTGTGTGTGTGTGTTTGTGTTTTAAGTGAAATGGTGGGCACTGAATTTTATTCAGAAGGTTAACATTAGGCATGCAAGCGAGGGTGTGCAGTTGGGGAGTGTATCTTTGGGGGCGTGTGGAAGGGATGGGGGTAAGTATATGTTGATTGTGTTTAGTTAGTACTGTGAAGTTATATTTTTATTTTTTGTACTTCTAGGGTGTTGTCGTTGTTTGTGAGCTGTTTTTTGACGTCTTTGGTGTTATAGAAAGGCATGCTTTGGGAAACGAGTGTTTTGAGTCGTCTTTCTTGTCCTTGTCTATCGTTTTATACATTTGTGTTGATGCATAAAGGTAGGAGGGTGGTTCTGGTGGAACTCTAGTTTTTTTGGATGAGGGCTGCGTGGATGTTGGGTTGTCTGAGTTGGTTGAGTATTTCTATGTGTTTATTTCCCGGCGTTGACTTGCAAGGCGTTTAGTTTGTCGTTGGGGTTCTGTATAGCAGAAAGATTTGTTTGTGAAGATAGAGGATGTGCGTTTTGTGGTGTCGTTTGTTGGGAGTTTGTACTGGAGGTGACGGGGTTTGTGATGGGGATTTGGTTGTTACTGTCTGAGTGGTTGCTGCATTTCCAGTTTTCTGATTGGTCTAAAATGGACGACAGGTGATGTGCATTGGAGATGATGCCGTTGAATGCATCTGGGGAACACCAGATGGCTTAGTGCTTGTTAGTGATAGGCTTTTGCACTGTTGGGCAGAGATATACTGGCTGTCCAGAGTTAGGGTTAGTGTCACCGGCTTGCATTGGTAGTTGGGTTATAATGAGCGGGCCTTCGTCTCCCAGTAGTGACAGTGTGTGTGCGTGTGTGTTTGTAAGATGTCAGGGTATGACCCATGGTCCTGCACAAGGGGCGGGAACGGCTCCATGCTGTGCTCCACGCGACAGCTAGGGATATGTAAAGACTCCTTGACGTAACACACACACACACACCTATCTAAAGGCTCCTGCAGCCTAAGGCAGCCGTACCTCCGGTAACAGGGAAATGAGGATTCCTTTGAAGCGAGAAGCTTTTTATGTCTGTATACTGTCCTGGGGTAATTAGAAGTAATGTACAATACACCCGCTGTCTCACACCTCTCTAAAGAGCCCAGCGACATTTTCTGTTTATAATGTACGTTGTCCGTTTTCTATGACGTTTTCTGTCGTATTTTGTACTTCAGGAAAAGTGAAACCTTTTGATATATATATTATTTAAGTTTATGTAATTTAGGAAAGCGAAATGTTAATTCTTATTTGCACTTAAGGTTTAGGTAATTTAAGACTATACAGTAAATTGACACGTAGCCCCCTTGTTTGCCAGCTACCGTCCACAGCCTGTGTTAATGAAGTATGATCCGTGTATTGAGATACAAGTTTGTTATGTAGTAACATTAGTACTAGTAAACTGTTTGCCAAGCTGCACTCTTTTACGTAACAAAGTTTCTTGTGGTTCTTAGAATACGATGTACATGGTATTATGTGTGGGTTGGTAACAGTGCTGACAGAAAACGGTTATTGATGTGTTGACCACAATAACGACATGTAGGCTGTTCATTTTGTGGCAGACGTGGTGGTGTGTTGCTGTTTGGTTCCCTAAGTATTGACAATAAGGTAAATAGGAAATGTCGGTGCCTTTTTTTTTTTTCATAATTTGTAGGAATGTTGGTTTAGTTTAGTCGAACAAGTAATTTGTCAAGATTGGTCGATTTGAAATGTAGTGTTTGGGGAAGCACCAGTTATCCATTTCGTTTCTGGATTCATTGTTTGCAGCACAAGTCATAGCAAACTCATTTATTAATGAAACATTGTCACTTCAGAGTGTATTATGTATGTAGTTGTAAATAATGTAAATACCTCTTTTTTTCGTAAATAGTAGATTATTCCGTGTGACCATTTCACCATAGTTATCAATTATAATCTGATGGTTTAGCTTTAAGCTGATGTGTAAGCTTTAAGCCGATGGTTAAGCTTTAAGCCGATGGTAAGCTTTAAGCCAGTGAGGTTATCAAACAACTGACTCTTTGTTATTCCACCTGAGTTAATTTCGTAATCCTTAAGCTAAAATTCCACATGATTGTATGCGATTACCGTTTGTGTGTTACGGGGAGAGTTTTACACTTGTGTTGCCCCGTCTCTTAACCTTTGTGTATGTACCATGTCTTTACTCCTATGCATGCAAGCACACAGACCCCAAGCCTATGCCAGATATCCATTTTATCGACCAGCTTCTAGAGGAAGATGATCATCTGGATGGACTGTTGGACCGGCTGCCTCGACTAGGATTCGAACCTATGTGAGTTTAATCCCATCCTAGACGCGGCAGTTGGCTCATGCTCAATCCAAGTGTTCACCGCCCTTTCGGGGCTGGTCGACAAATTGGGACCTGGCTTCAAATAGACAGGTGTTTATCTTATTTAGGCAGCCATTTGGCTGAAAATACACAGTTGAGGCATTATACAGATATTGCAGAACGGGAAGGCCAAAATAGTACCTATTTAACTAATGAAAAAGAGCTTATGATCAAGGTTGGGCCAAATATTTCCACGCTTTGGATGAACACGTGGGTGAGGTATATCTACATAGTCAGGGTGGCAGATATACAGGAAGGTTTACAGAGAAAATGATATAATTTATACATTATGCACTTAGTTGAACATATATGTATAGTTAGTAATATAGTAAATGACATTACACATAGCTTAAGAGAAAACTGAGCTGTTTACTTGCTTAGCTGTGCACTTGATCATGAGTTATGACGCCCTCAATGTTGTGCTTGTGTATGTGTATAGGAGTAAAGTTATGATACACACGGTAAAAGAAAAGAATCTTGCAGTTGCGGATGAAACAATATGACACCGCAAACGAAGGATTTTGAGAAATGCCCATTGGTCTGGCCTGCTTTCATTGATACTGTGGTGTATCGATTGCTAGCGACATTTCTCGTCATTCGCCATAGTAAATCTTTTATTGATTTCATATATCAGTAGAAATGATAATAGACTAGGGCTACCATCATTACTAGGAAGGTTGTCTCATTTACGCTTACCATCCCTTCCGAGATGACACGATATTTTTTTTACGTTGTATACATATGTAAAAGATTGAGATTCGGGCAACATTTTGTAGAACTTACTCCGCGTAAAATACACACACACACACACACACACGGGCCTCCGTGATGAAGTGGTTAGCGTTACTGACCACGAGTCTCCGGGAGCCCTCGCGAAGTTGGGCCCATGTGGGTTCGAATCCTGGGCGTGTCAGGCTGCCAACACTCAACCCAGGTGTTCATCCTTCCCGTGGGGCTGATCGATAAATGGGTACCTGGCATAAGATATAAGATC
>JAYMFT010086195.1:0-14154 GCA_038088735.1 Panulirus argus | reverse complement strand
AAGTGATGCCTTTGAGCATGAATTATGCCCTTGCCACATTTCAGCGACTTATGGACATTCTCATCAGAGATTTGCCTTGCTGTGTAGTGTACTTGGGTGATATTCTAATACAGCATTTCCCAAACTGGGGGAAATTTCCCCCGGGGGGGGGGAAATAATTACAATGCCTACTAGCAATGAAAAAAATCTCAGATGGTTTTTCTCATGTCTGAGAGAGAGAGAATGCCAGTTGTAAAAGGGCGGCGCCGTATCTACCAGGTTCGGTTTACGTTCAAACATAGATAAAATAAATTAGTAAATAGTCACAGTGTGTTTTGACTACTCTTTCCCTCGTACACATGAAGGGGTAAATCTGGATGGTTGAACTGGGTGCAGGGGGAAATGGCAGAAAAAAGTTTGGGAACCACAGCTCTAAATCCTTTAGTCTAACTAGCCTCTCTATACAACTGTTAATTTACTTCTGACAACTTTATGGAAAATTTTGTGTTTCTTTTGCCTTATCCACAATATACTCCTCAAAGTTTCCATGTTTCACCTTTCACATCCTGCAACACTTGATCTTTGTTTTTTTATACCTTGTACATACTGGCTGGCTGGGAAGCCACCTGTGTCTTTTTAACAGCAAGTCACAGAGCTCCGTTGATTTTTGACATTTTTGATTAAACCATTCTTTCCTCTTCCTTTACCTTCCCTCTATACATTAGGCAAGAGGTACACATGCTCTTAATCCTTCTTTGTAAATTTCACAGAACATTTCACCAGAATGACCTGGTTCATGGCTGCTGAATTCCACTGCTCAGCCCACATTACCACAGAAATTGTCGGGGTTTGTGTAGTTTCCACAATTATATCTCCTCTTCAAGTCCTGTCTCATTTCTGTTCTAACTTCCTTGTTTATCACATAATCAAACTTAAGTATTATCATCACTTTTTCCAAATGGTGTATCATATACACTATTTTCAATATCTATTCGAGTATGTAAAGATGACATCTAGTAATGATGGTGTATCAGTCTGTCTCATGAGTGCATTCACTGACATGCTGATATTGGAAATTTTCTCAAACACTTGTGTCTACATGATTCCTTGCCACCATAAGAATCCAAATTCCACTAGTCAATCTCTTTATTAGTCAAATCCCCCATTATCGCATCTGCCATTTCTTCTTCCTTCATTCATCACAGAAATTGCATATGCTATATTTCATTGCCTCTAGTAACCCTTTCATGAGCATTTACTGTTTTCTTTTTCTCTTTATATGGTGTATGTTCTTCATCCAGTACAAAAAATCAAATTCATGTCTATTAAACTCCTGGTTAATTAATCTTTCTAATTTATGCTTCATTCACCTTGTCACTAAATCCATCAATTTTGGTTCATTTTCCTGTGCCTCTACTTTTCTATATAATCTCCCTTTTTGCTAACAAGCATTGATCTGGTATGCTTGGCACAATTCTGAGTTACATCAACCAGTCCATAAACTTTGCTTCTTTTTTTTTTTTTTTCCTTTAAGCTGAGATGATACCTAGAAATGAATGCCCCAACCAAGGCCATTTCATTAACTCTATTTATGTACATACCCTAACTTATGCCAGGTACCCAATATATCAACCAATCCCTGAGGGAGGATAAACATCTGGGATGACTGGACCTACTGCCAACTGTTCTATCTATAACACTAATGTACATATTATTCTACCTACAGCTCCTCTTTATGGCCTGTAACCTCTGTTTCAATAACCCAAGGTTCCTGTTCCACTGCATCAGTGAACTAAATGTGAATCTGTTGACCAAACCCTGAAATTGCACCTCCCTGCCCACTATTTTCAATAGTTTCTGTACTTTGTGTTATAGCCATTTCCTCTTGTTCAACAGCATCTAGGATATTTAGAATGGCCCCTTCTAACCTTTCCTGCTTCTTGATCATTCTATCTTCTTTCCACTTGTTATTTACTTTACTAACTACCTTAACAAATGGAAATCTGTGTACATGATCATTCCTGATTCCCTGAGTTCCTCTCAATTCATGACATATCTCATAATCTTTAAACACATTCCCTTTTTTTTTCTTATTTTTCAAGGACAGTAAGGACAACTGAATACCCTAAACAAGACCATCTTAGATATTATGCGAAGTGAGAGAGTCATGGAGAGTGGTTTGGTGATGAGAGACGAGGTGGTGAAAACCTTGCGGATGATGAAATCTGGCAAGTCAGCTGGAGTGGATAGTACTACAGTTGAATTAAGAAAAGGGGTGACTGGGTTGCTCATGGGTTGGTAAGGACATTCAATATATGCATGGATCATGGTTAAGTGCCTGAGGAATGGCAGAATGCATGTTTAATGCCACTGTATAAAGGCAAGGGCGGGGGGATAAAGCTGAGTTTTCAAACAACAAAGGTATAAATTTGTTGAGTATACCTGGTAAGTTCTAAGGGAGGGTACTGAAAAAGAGGGTCAAGGCATGTACAGAGCATCAGATTGGGGAGGAGCAGTGTGGTTTCAGAACTGGTAAAGGATGTGTGCATCAGGTGTTTGCTTTGAAGAATGTGTGCTAGAAATACTTAGAAAAACAGGGATGCGTGATGTCACCATAGTTGTTTAATTTGTTCATGGATACAGTGATGAGCGAGGTAAATGCAAGACTTGGAGAGAGGGTCAAGTATGCAGTCTGTTGGGATGAGAGGGCCTGTTGTTGATCGCTGATCATACAGCACTTGTGGCTGATTTGAGTGAGAAACTGCAGAAGTTGGACACTGACTTTGGAAGAGTGTGTGATAGGAGAAAGTTGAGAGTACGTAAATGAGAATAAAAACATGTTATTAGGTTCAGCAGGGATGAGGAACCAGTTACTTGGGATGTAAGTATGAAAGGAGAAAAATTGGAGGAAATGAAGTATTCATCATTACTTTCTTCTCCCCTTAACTACTCTATCAATTCTTAATACTTCCAACAAATTTTCTTTTACAACTTATATTGAAAATATCCCAAATGAAGCTTCTCAACTACAGTAGAGTAAGTTACTTACAATCATAACAACATGAATAAGGTTTGCTGTAAGGGATGTCAGGCATTTTGGCCCTTTCCAACAATTTGCTCCTTAACATTTTGTGACATCCCCAAATTTTACCATATGGTAAACTTAACATAACCTAACCTAGCTTTAGGCTGGGGATGAACTGTCAGCAAGAGCCAACATGTTGGTAAATATCAGGGTACAAACTGTCAATGCAAGCAAACCCTGTTGAGGACCATGTTGAATGGCTGTTTGTGAGGAAACTAGGCAGTGGCATGAAAAGCTCCCTTGTCTGTCATATGTGTGTTTACATTTGTGTGCAATTTGTGAAATGCTTAATTATGGCTGTCTTGTATATTTCAATCAGAATACTAAATATCAAGATAAAGCTTGATGCTAGAAAGGTGAGGTTTCTATTGGTTCTTTTCATATAAAAGAAAACCAGTTTCAGTATGCATGAAAAAAGCCCTAGACACTGGGGGATTTTGTTATGCAGTGGTAGCAAAAAGTTCACTGAACAGAACAGAAGCTGTGGTATATGACTGGTGTATACTGCTTTATTCTGTGATACTGAGGCAAAAGTGGTGAGGTTTATGAATATCAAGGATTAAAGGTAAAATCTAATTAAAACACTAATAAAGAAATACTCATCTAACCTGCCCTAGCAATGATATCAATGAAAGTAATATCCTTACATTAATATGATTACAATTTGTGTTACTAGAAAGAGTTTTACCCTCCTGTTGGCCCGGCACCACTTATAAAGTACAATGACCAAAGATAAGGTTTACACATCTCAACTTATACCACATGCCCATTCACTGGTAAGCCCACAGGAGAGGATAAACAGCTGGTCTGCTGAGAGACAGGATGGAATGCTTGCTCACAGAAAGAATGGGTAGTGGTGCACACTGCCATTCAGTGTGTCATCTGTTTATAATCAATTACAGTCCATGCAATGCTATTTTTCATTAATGGAATAGTGAAGAATTTAGGTAAATCTCAACTAAAAGGGAGGTTATGTATGGTTATAATATATTCTATTTTTATTTTACAAGTGTTTCACTTTTTCATTAATCCACATTCCCCTGATATTCATATACCCCACCACTCTCATCTAATTCAGTATCGCAGTATAAAGAGCAGTTTCAAATCATGCTTCACAATTCTCAAATTCCATTCACTAACCACTACAGTACAATACTATTACATAACAATATCACTCAATATCCAAACCTAATATTGACTTAAAACTCAAAAGGCATATTGCCCGTCTGATCTTTTACATAAGCTTCACTTACTAAAAATAACTAACTTAACATTTTCCCTGATCTTCAAAACCTCATCTAATGTAATATCACACCAAAGAAGGTAATGTTTGCCAATCAAACTAAAGAAGGTAATGTTAAAAAAAATCATTTCAAAGTCTGTTATCTTTGTTCCCTTAAGAAATCATTTATGACACCGTAAATAATGATCTAAGGAGAGATTATCAATTCTCACTCGTATAACTAAACTTTCGACATTACTTCGTTCATGATGGGGTTCGTGAGTTCAAATGTCTATAGAAATACCCGAATCTTACCCTGTGTGGAAGAGACAAGATTTTCTTAATACATATTATTGAGGTGAGCGTAGATGAACTTAACATTCACTGCCATACGCGATACACCTGAGTACCCCACCCTTTTCATTAAGTCTATGGACTGCAGTGGCGCCACTTCAGTCGAACTGTCGCATTCATAACACGAGGGTTCATTATCGTCAACACCAACTGATAAACTGATACACTACGTCCAAGAGATATGAAGTCGACCACACCTTCGTAACATTATCTACATCAAACATACACTGTCATGCCACTAGGAGACTGTCATTCAGCTACACACGTGCCAACTTCCATATAAAACGTACTACCGATTACCCTAAACCTTCATAACAGCATTTATGGACCAGATTCAGTACCCTACAGATACGCCATGAAAACTGCATTGTCCTTAAAACTAAGCATGAACACCACCTGAGCGTAATTACCGACAATGCCCACCTAGGTCCCCTTCTTACGATTTTGTTGTGCACTGCTTAAACTTCGGATACTTCTGGTTAACCACTCAGTATGCAGAAAAACCGCAACGAGCTGACAACCACACACAGTTTTATTTACAATGGGGTATACCTTCCCGCGCGCGCCAATGGCAGACCTTACGAACGCAGTCCGGATTTTTAACGAGACTTTAGCCTTCCATACATATATTGTTAATCCACCATAGATCATGGAATTCTTCTGTCATCTTTAGGTATCAATATCTGTTATTTTTTGGATGAGCAAAGATCATAAAATCTCTTCCAAGGAAAGTGCTGTAAACAGGTGAAATATAGCTAAAAAGTTATACTCAGAAATTAGTAATAGTTATAATAATAAAAATAATATTTTTCTATTATTTATGAGATTAGGATCACTGACATTAAATGATAATTTTACAGAGCGGTAACAGCTAACACATATTTCTTATAAATGTACAAAGTCAGGCTCCCAAAGCCTGGGAAGAGCATTGATTTATCATATATTATCATTACTAGATCCTTCGGCTATCCGACTGTTTTTAGAGTCAGAACAAAAAGTTCAATTCACTACACCTTTATCTTCATTTCACCTCCACTTTCACCAACCTGCACCTTCACTAATACCCTCATCTTCACCAGCTAAGGGCATCATCATTCTACACCTTCGAATACCACTGACACATAAGCAGAAATATTATGCATTAGTGGCGCTAAATTGTATGATAAAGTTGTGTTCAGTTTAGGAATTAGCAGAAATTAGGTTCCTATTGTGGCCACATATTACTCTGGTACCGCATCTCACGAAGATCTGCTCGTTTGTTAGGGTTGTCTAATTGATTTAGAAAAATGGATGCTTTGTTATCAGCAACCTCTCTCTCTCTTTCGTTTCTGTGGTGAACCAGCTCTGCAGTCCTCAGTTCTCTTAATTCAGGTACACCATCTTAGTGGCTCTCCTCCGTTCCCATTGAATCAAGACTTTCAGCTTCTTAGGTGTCTTGACTATAACCGTGGGGCACGATCCAAATTGTGTCCCTGTGATTAAATGACCGAACATACGCTTTATCCATATAACCGAATGCAGTTCCAAAATTTGCCAACAGACAGTTCTCATATGCAGCTCTGTCGACAAATTACACACAATTTGTACACTCAAGGTTCCTGCAAATCATTAATTCCTGCTGGGGAATAATCGTAATGATGTCTTCTTTCATTGTCCCATCTTCACCACCTTCTTCTTTGACTGGCCATCATCATCCATCTCTTTGACCAACTGGAATTTTGTCCAGGCGTCCCGTTATGAGTTGATGCGATCATAGTAGTTCTTCATTTCTTTCATGACCTTAACATCATCCGTATAGGTCAAGCAAAAATCATTTACATACATCAAGAATGGCAATGGAACCCCAAACCCATATGCCCTACTGCTTGCCTCAATTTGAAAATACTCACCTTTTCACCCCACTCCTTTGCTGAATTCAGGAAAACCAGAGCAAATCAATTGCTTGAGGAATCATTACAAAACTGTCCAGCGATTTGTTCCATCAGTAAAACAGACACAAGTCATATGAAAATTAAAATTTGTGAAACACGTAATATTAGGTACTGTCTATCGTGGTTGCTGTGGAAATCGCACTTCAGTATTTCAGATAATTTTCTTTACTGGTAAATTTCACAATACACGTTTCGCGGAGACAGTCCACCTCATCAGGTTCAAACACTTCACAGTTTCAAGTCCCAACATTATCAAAAAGACTTACACATCCGGTTACCTCCACGACAGAGTAGCCACTGACCTGACCTATCCGTTAGAGAGAAAGGGGGGGGGGGAATACCTTGCGGTCAAGGTGGGTTGTGTGGGCGTGGTTGGCCTGGGTAACGAGATGCGTGTTCGGATACCGTCTTTATGTTGTCTTGATAATTCTTTCTCAGTGATTTGCTTGATAATAGGATGTGCTTTAAAGTTACCCGGGGATAAATAGTAGCAATTAAGAGATTCAATGACATTATGGGTAGCATAATCCGGTAAGGGGTACGATGTGACTGGGTTGTTAAAGGTCGACAGGGTAATCGTTTTCTTGCCAATTTAGCGTTCTGAATGACTCTGCTATTAGCGTCTCTCAAGTTTCTATTTTACCCGTCTGGCCAATGTATTCATCTACATCTTGAAATGTCTTATATTTAATGCTGTAAACACTCCCAATTCTCTGATAATTTGGCCTACTCACGGCAGGATTTAGACCTTGGGGGACCCGGGGCACTTCAGGCCCCTCGTACACAAATTACACAGCAAATTCCAAATTTACACATGAAAGTCAGATTATTGCATGTAATTGGAACTGACAAGTTATACATACACAGAAACACTACAATAGCTACAAGAGGTCTTTCATTCTACACTTGACATCTGTTTCCACTGTTTTGACACACTTGAACAAAGTTAAGTCGAGATCCTGGCTCAATAAGCTAATTTTGTAATTATCATATTTTTGTATAGAAGGGGGTCCCCTCTGGCAGGGGCAATTGTCCCTCTTGGCCAATCATTTTTCAACCAAGGTCTTACTGATAGTATGTGTCTTACATTAGCCTCTTGCCCTACGCCATAATTTTGGTTCACTTTCCCTCTTCTACTGATATTACCTTGGTTTTTGCTCCCAACAACTGGCTGCTGCCCCCACAATTACCTAAACCACACAATACTCTACAAGCTGCTGCGTCACAGACACCTAAGGGTGAGCCGTTTTGATAATTGTATGTTTCCCTACACGTCGAAGCTTTGGAACTCTACCTTCTAATGTTCTTCCTAATAACTATGACCTGACACATTTTAAGACTGGTTTTTCACTTCCATCAAGATTCGTAAATGCTCTCCCTTGTCTCTTCTTTCCCTTTTCACTTCCTTCAAGATTCGTAAATGCTCTCCCTTGTCTCTTCTTTTCCCTTCCATAATCCTCTCTGTATTTAAAATTAAGGCCTGACCTTAATGTGGACTTTTGTCAGTGACGAGCCTCCATCGTTAAGGAAAAAAAATTGCTAGATTAGGAGAATTGGGCAATACCATATATATATAGATCTATCATCCTTTTCTAAACTTTTGCTCTTCTCTGGATCCTCTCAACCATATCTATGTGCTTCTTAACGAAGGTGCAGAAACCAGACCAGAGAAGCATGATCCACTTTCAGTCCATGCTGTGAATGGCTTACCAGACATTTCCTTCTCATCTATATCTCTGATGCCTTTTTCAATTGGAACTCCCTCAAAGGGATGGCCATGACAATAGAGTCACCTTAAGTAGTGAATTCCAGTGCCACTTAGCCTCTAATGCCTCACACTTAACAGACCATTAGCAGAGGGCAAATCTAAGTGTTTGCTGAGGCTCCTAACTAATGTTCCAACTGACTACTTCTATCTACTGCTCCTAACAAGTGTTACAAAAATCAATTCCACTAAAATGAGTGCCATACCAATTCCTTCCTTTAGAATTTCTTCTTTCATAACTTTCATACTACATTTGTAATAGCTATATATTAAAATTGTATGTTTTTGTTAAGGAAACAATTCCTTTTGCATTAATGATGCACACAAGTAATTATAACCTTACCCAAATAATAGAATGATTTAAATTTTTGTCTGCAGACACTTGACTTCCATAATTCTCCTGTGAAGCTCTGGCAACAGATTAGGTACGACGTTGACCCCTAGATCTCAATCCTTCATTCATTCCTGTAGTTTTATTTCCTGCTAAGTAGTATTCATACTGGGGCCTTCTTTCACATCGTCCTATCCAAATTTACCTTGCACTTACAGGGATTGAATCTCTTCATTCACTTACCAGTCTAATTTTGAAGTCTGTCCAGGTCACCCTGCAAGCAGATGGAACTGTCTTTATTCCTAATTTCTCTCAAGACAACATACATATTTAGGTGTCTGTGCAATCCTTCATTAAGATTTATAAATGTATCCTTTCTTTATGTAATCTATCTTTAAAAAAAATTATCATTGCCAAATATGATCTAACCACTGGAATCTATTTCAAAGAGTACTTTTATCTACTCCACACAAGCTGAATTTCTTGACCAAAACATGAAGAATCACTGCGGAGCCAACCAAAACGCACAGCTCCCAATTCATTCAGATGTAGTACATCCTTTATAAACATCAGAATGCATGTAGGAATGCTTCCAAAAGTTTACAAATTCATCTTTCCTGAAAACAAAGATTCACGATACTGCTAAGACTGAATGCCTTACTAAAGACATTTCCAGTGCCAATTCTGGAAAGAACTCTTGAAATCATAATATTATTAGTTTTATTTCAGAAATATCAAACAACTAGGCAGTATTTCTCCAACAGCTCCTCTGATTTCTTCTTCAGTACATCGATAGTACCTACATGACAGATAACAAGTGTATCACTGTTAGTGCCATCACAAACTTCATCTACAGAATCAGCAAAATCATCTATTCTGGCACCTGGAAAACAAAATTTTTTTACATTATGAAGAGTTCCTGATGCAGAATTTTTCATACTGTCTTCGGATTAGAGTCACCAATGAGTTTTAGCCTTACCTTACATTTGTTGTCCTCAAATCACTCAAGGAATGAAATACATTTTTTGTCTTTATTGGCATCAAAGGTAGATTTTTATGGGGATTAACACCACATTGCACTACCTATATATCATGTCAATGGGTTTCACAAAAGTAGTACATCACATGGATATCTCACAAGCAGACATTGGCTCAACGCTGTGTACCTCATATTCAAAGAATTATGGAGAGAAATGATGAAAATATTTCCTCAGGTAATGAAGTATGGTAGACAGAATTATATGCATACAGAACTAAAATCTTCATTATACTTTTTAGAAGACATGAAGAATACAGGAAACCTGATTAACATCACTTTGCTTAAAAAAGAGATTAAAACAGATGATGTTATTTCACACATTTTATTCCCAAACATTCCAACACACAACTTAAGATTATGCATTTTCCTTTGCAAAATTATGTGTGACCAAAAAGCAGTAATTCAAACTCACTGTCTCCATCACTAGGATCATAAAGAAATAAGCCAAAATGAACTGCACCAACAACTGTAAACAGTCCTTCACACATTTTTTTTAGACAAGTTGTTCTTGCACACAAGCACTAATTTTCTGAAACCAACAACTTTAAACAGTGTGCTGGTAATGATGTTTTGCCTGAGCATCATCATAAAGAAATAGCGTAAATTCAAACTGTAAGATAGATACAGAGAAACTTTAGTTCTTACAATTTTACACAATGAATTTTTCAAACACATTAGATATGGTCTGATTTTGGTATGTTATGCATGACAGCTAGATTGGATGTGTGCAAATAAGGCCACTGTTTGTTACTTCCTAGCACTACCCTGTTACTGCAGGAAACGCAATGAGGTATTGGGAAAAAAATTATGAATGAGGAAAATGTTAAATTTCATATCCTTGCAAATGAGTACTACATAAGCTGAAAAAGAAATTACACATTCTAATTCAGTAATATCTTACCAGCCAAATCAATTGTGAGCAGGCCAGTTTTCAGGGGGGGGGGGGGGCTAGACACTGGGTTTGTTATGCTAAGGTTCTAAAGTAGCTTTCATTTCCTGAAAATCCTGGGAACCATATTTTCCATTTAACCAATCCCATTCACTGTCTTTGGTTTAATAAAATTAATGGTTTCAAGTATAATAACAGCTGAAAGTACCAACATGTTTGGAATTCTGGTCTTCATTACACTGTGAATGTGAAGTGATAATATATATGGCTTTCTTTTCTATCCAGGAAAATGTACTTTGAAATATAATCCATGAACATCAAATGAATTGCAGTGCCAAAGAGAACATATATCTGAATATCTTCAACCCCTTTTCAAACTGTAGATCCTTGAACTTGTATTACACCAAACCCAGGGTTAGCAGTCTCCACAGCATATGTAAGGTACTCAAACTTCCTTACTCTATGAAAGTAACAGTACTTGAAAAAATGAACATGAAGGTGTAACATATCTAAAGTACTTACTTTCTTGTTTGTCTATGAAACAAGCTGCACATATTTTTGGCACAACTTTACTTCAGTGATGTGCAATATGGTTAACAAAGTGTACAAATGCTTGACATTGTTAAAAGTTGTTCAAGATATTTCTGGATAACTTTATAAATATGCAATGCTCTTTCATTTAAAGCTCTATTGTGACAGTTTCAGATGAAGAGAAAGCATGTAAAATCTGTTTACTTCTTGTTTTGATTAAATTTACTTCTCTTCTTTGGAAAATGAGAAAAACTGCATGATTATGACATGTCTGTATGTGTTGCAAATTTATGATGTATGCATATGAAAGGTTAAGGACACGTGGAAGAATGTGTGTGCATATGTGCCCTAATTCGATACCCTTAACTGAGGATTTAGCGATAAAATAAATCAGAATTATTCCACAAAAGCAGAAGGAAAGGCAGACATGGTAAAGACAGATAAATATTGCACTTCACTGGTACAGGATACAACACAAGTACTGCTGAGTGATACAAAGCTTGTTCACACATAAAGGTTTGACAACTGTTAAAAACCACCCAATGATCCTAAGGTTAATGACTTGTAAGTGGAAGCCTTCCCTACTGATACAAAGTGGGGACTCAAACTGGAGTGCTTCTGGATAATATGAAATAACTAAACATAATATGTTAACATCTACACTCATGATCTTAATGCCAAGAATGCTGGCAACAATGATGCCGGGACCACACACTCCATTCCACACCAAATGCATTCAAGCTATAAAAACCTTTCTGTAATTCAAATGAATGATGCATCTCAAGTGCTGGTAGCAGCACAATCACTGGTTGCCAGATAAGCCTGTTAAAAATCTGGATAATAGTTAGTTTAGCTGCTATGTGAGCTTCGTCATGCGACACCCTATTGTCATGGGGCCCTAAATATGCAAAGCACAGCAAATAATCCTCAGCTACCAACAGTATCATGAGTTCTAGCACACTGTTACACTTAAGGTGCACTGGCAACATGAGAAATCAAGTAAAAATTCATACTAATTTATACCAACTGGAAATGTTAGATACGACTCAATAGCATTATCTGTATGTAGTTACATGGTTTAACAAGAGTAATGATCAACCTTTAAATGAGTGTATATTTCAACCTACAAAAACAACTGCATGTCAGTGTACCATTCCTTTCAAATTTACATCTAAAAAATTTCCAATTCTGTCTACATAAACAATTTCCCCTACACAACCACTTATTGATATAATTATCATACACTTCTAATTTCCTTGAAATATACTCAAAGATGATTAAACTGAAACTGAGCAGAAAAAACATCAACCACCAAACAAGTTATGCTAGTACAAATTGAGTACAGAGGAATTCAATGCTTGTGGAAACTTATTCCCAAATTCATTCAATGTTCCTTCACAAAATACCTTAGTCTAACATTCTTCCAGGCACATCTCAATCATCTTTCTTTGATTCCTGAACTCCTGCGGCTTCCTTCACTTCTTCCTGTAGTTTCCTATGTTCCTCCAACATTCGATCATATTCACGGCTTACAGCTTCTGCTTGCTTCAAGGCAGCATCACGTTCTGCTTCAAGACGGTGTTTTTCTGATATAAAAAATTAAAACTTGTTAATATAAGCCAAATATATGAATAAAAGAGGGTGCAAATGATACAGCAACTGGAGTGAACTGGATTACAGAGGGCAATGTATTGTCGATGGGCTGAAACAGTGTATGAAGCAGATAGGGGTAACCACAGAGAGGTTTGTGGCTCAGAGCTCTGGTTTCGATACATTTATACATGACAACTAAAGAGTGGATGAGAGTAAATGAGGCCATTTCTTTATCTGTTCCTGACACTACTATGCTAATGTAAAAAAAAAAAAGGGGGGGGGGGCAAGGCAAGGCTAAGGAGACATCAAAGGCTTGTCTAACAAATGGAAGAAGTGAAAATATTTTCACTAACATAGACTTGCTTAACCACATTTTTACTGAGACTTGCTTCAACACTTTGACTAAGCTCAACTGTAAGGGTAAAAGCTCAAATAAATTTGGAAGTCACATAAAGTAAGTGTCAAACATGGGCACTAAACTTTAATTACTTTAACTGAGCAACTCGAATACTTCCTTGCATGAATTATTTTTCTCCTTGATTTCTCTACTTTTCACTTTAATACTTGTTCATTATTTCTTGTATGAGTGAGGTAGTGTCCAGAACAAATAGCTGAGGCTTTGAGGAAAAATGATCCCCATTTGGCTCTTTCTTCCGTCCATTCTTTTGGAAAGTAATACAGGATGGGACAGTTTCCAGTCCCCTGCTACTGCCCCTTTTAGTTGCATTCTAAAACACACAGGTGGCACATGGGCAGCATTCTTTCTCCCATAACCCCAAGAATAACCCTTGAATGCATTAAATATAAATATTTATAGTAAAGGTTACTGGGTGACTTGATAGCTACTTAATAGGTGTTACCAGACTCTGCCTGTTTGAGGTTACTCTGCAAGTGAAAAGTCACCTATGATGAGGCTGCATCACTGGGGTATACTCTTATCAAATTACTTTTCACTACAATGGAGTCTACATTTCCCTTCTACTTTTGAAAAGTCCTAAGTAACACGAGGGTCGTTTCATAGAAAAAGGTCCAGGGGAAATTTTGAATAAACAAAAAAATAGTCAATCAATATACATCGGAGTTATGATTATAAGGTTTTCTTGATAAACTGCATTTTGTGTAACTTGATATTATCAAATTTAAACATATCAAATTCTAATAAATCTATGGACTCCTGTGGTGTAGCTGTTAGCATTCCTGACCGTGATGCATTCACGGGTTGCCCAGGGTTGACCGCATAGGTTCGAATCCTGGTTGCGATAGTCAGTCCACAGTCAACCCAGCTATTCATCCACCCTGAGGAGCTGGTCAATAAAATGGGTACCTGGCTCAGGGGAAACAGAAGAAGGAGCCAGGCAGGGAGTGCTCATCCTCCTCGAAGGCTCAGATTGGGGTATCTGAATGTGTGTGGATGTAACCAAGATGAGAAGAAAGG
>JAYMFT010086184.1:0-14155 GCA_038088735.1 Panulirus argus | reverse complement strand
GTGTGTGAGAGAGAGAGAGAGAGAGAGAGAGAGAGAGAGAGAGAGAGAGAGAGAGAGAGAGAGAGAGAGAGAGAGAAGCGTATGTAGATGTTCTCATACATAATGAAGGGAAATATATCAACTTATTCAGCGCCTGGGAGCCCATGATGAGTCTGATGAATGATCAGTAATGAGGAGTCAGTCAGGATCCAGGATCCCGCTGGACTGATGATCAAAGATTAGGGAGAGTCTTGAGCACACAGTCATACTCGTCTCAGGCCACACACAACACACGCACACACCCTAGCTCTCCAGGGAGCGCTAGTCCTCCGCTTGCCGGGGGAGGGGGAAGGGGAGGGGAGGGGTAGGAGGGGAGGGGAGGAAGGGGGAAGAAGAAGAAGACTGCATGAATTCCAGACGTATCCGTGTGGATATAAGGTCATACGTTATGTAGAGTGCGCAATACGTTAGACGCCGGACGAGGTAAATCACTTGAGCAAGATTTACCCTCCCCGGAGGTAATTCTACCAGCTAATAGAAAATGGGAATATTTAAGGTCGGGCTGATTTAGTACGCGCCCAAATTTGTATTTGCCGGATTTCGTGGAATTTACCGTCACGTTATGAGGGTTTGAAACGTCGATATCTTCCTCCCCCCACACCTCCCCACCCCTTCCTTCCTTCCTTCCTTCCTTCGTCAGGTTCATTTTCTGTATCACGATAAGCCACGCGGGCATGCATGCCAGCTGCAGATCGCAGAAGCCTGGCAGAACACGAAGGGCACCTTCAGGTCGGGGGTGGGTGGGTGGGAGTGGGTTAAACCCCTATCCCTCAAGGATCATCCTCGGTGAATATCAATCAATATACGAAGAATACAAATATCAGCTTCAGAAACTAGACGTAGCTACAGCCTTCATCTTGCATGTTCCCTACAGACGAGAGAGTTAGATCCTCTTAACACGCACGATGATCTTTCTTAGTCATCCCTCGATGCTCGATATTAGTACAGAGGGCGAAGACCTGCCTGGCGACTCCCGTGATACTCTTACCGAAGTACGGATTTCGCGCTGCTACAGTTACCGGCGATCTCCTCCATGGGATTCACCTATGCTCTTCCTCTCATAAAGAATTTGGTGACACTTTTGTCGTAAACCCCTGAAGTCTCCAAAGCATCCGACAAGGTGTGGCACAGGTCTTTGCTTTCTAAACTCCCCACGCTTTTTCTGATTCTCTCTGTTCTCGAAAGCATAGTTTCCTATTTGGCAGTTCTGTTGCAATATTTGTAGACTGAGCGACTTCCCCTTCATACCCTATCAGCAGTGGTGTTCCTCAAGGCTCTCTCCTGTCACCAACTCTCTTATTTCAGTAAATGGTCCCTCTTCTCCTTTTAACCCTGTTTACTCTTATCGGGATGATTCCTCTTTGCACCCTTCTCTTAACCGTTCTCTTTCTCGTACTGAACATATTTTCTCTCTGATTTTAGACCTGTACAGTAACTCAGAACGGGATATCAGTAACCAAGCTAAATTCAATCATTATAAAACACAATTTCTCCCTGAATCTCCAAGAATTACACGCTTCCCTCTGTTCAGTTTCGAAACACTACAACTCAACAGTGTAATAACCTAAACATGTTGGGCATAACCATATCCTTCACTTTCCCCTGGGAACCCCACATGATCGACATCACAAAGTCTGCTTCCCCAAAGCTGTGAGTGTTGTCTAAGTGCCGCTATTTCATATGTCCAGGGGGTTTTATACGCCCTAATGTAAGTACTGCTCACACATCTGGGGGTGGCTCTTCCTCCACATTTTCATTAATCAGGGTGGAATCTAAAGTCATTTGGCTCACCAATTCTCCTAACATCACCTCTCTTCAGCTATCCCAATCTATACACCGCGATGTTGTTGCTCTCTCTCTCTTTTCTACATGTAACATTCTCGCCTCTGCTCTTGTGAGCTGTCCGCATGTGTGTCCCCGCCCATAAGGCTTGGACCCGAGGGACGCGTCTGGCTATCGCTTCCCACAGTTTCCGTGAGGAGACCAGCCACTCAAGGATTGCCCATTATGTTAGCTCCTTCTTCCCTCGAACAACTGAGCTGTGAATTCTTCCTCCTCCTTTATCCCATTTTACAATAAACACCGGATGAGCCCTAATTAATTTCTACTTTCTTTTTCTCACAACTTTATTTCTTTCATCCAAGACGACCTATGATTGCCCCCCACTCCCCTTTTTCAATTTTCCCCGTGTCATGTCGGTCACCATGAGAAAAAATAGCAAAAGACAAACAGTAACTGGTCTAGAGGCGTGAGCTTACAACACAATAACGCTTACGGTGGTATGAACGACCGACACATAGCCATTCCCAGTGGTGTGCGCACATGACACCTTTAACTACTCCCAGCAGTACTACCACAGGACACGGAACGCGTCTAGTGGTGTGAGCACACGACAGAGTAACACGCCGTTGTTGCAAGCACAAGACACATCTACACATCCAGTGGTATGTGAGCACACGACAAAGCAGCGTGTCCAGTTGTTGTCAAGCCTCGTATCATCCCCCCTTCCATCGCCTCATGTCGTGTCACATACCCAGCCATCCAAGCGGCTGTAAGCACACACCACCGTGTATGATAAGACACCGGATCGTTGGTGTTGAACACGACCCCCTCAAACTTTGGGGTGTCCTAAACTCGCGACACTAAAGAACTTTTTAAAAATATGGCGGGAAAGTTAACTACCTGTCTGGGAGGAGACTAGTTTGGCGAAGTTGATACAGCAGTCTCGAGTTGACAGACATGATACGCTCTCCCAGGCAGGGTCGACAGACCTGGGAGACGCGATGAAGGGGCCATCCCATTGAGGGGTCAGACTGGGAGACGTGATGGTGGGACTCTACCAGGAAGGGTTCGACCTGGGGGACGCGATCGAGGGACTCTCCCAGCAAAGGGGTCAACCTGAGAGACGTGGTGGAGAGACTCTCCCAGAGAGGGGTCGACCTGGTAGATGTGGTGAAGAGGCTCTCCAAGTGAGGGTCGACTTGGGAGACATGATGAAAGGACTCTCCCGGTGAGCTCAGAGGAAGAAAGCGTCGGGTAATGGTATAGTTCGCGTGACAATGAGAGAGGGCCAGGGAGACACCACACCGCACGAGATGATGATGATGAGGAGGAGGAGGACTACGCCAGCAGCAATGAAAGCCAGGAACTGGTATGCCTGGGAGGTGAGAAAGTTGACAGAGAGTCATAAGCCCCTTCAGAAGAGAGGTGCTCCTCGCGTCTCGCTCACCATCATCATCGTCTCTTCGTCTCCCAGTAGGGGGCTGTTCAACACTCGGAGCCTCTACGGTCCCCTGTGTCACTCAAGTGTTGTAAAAGTACCCCTGGTTGTGAGTGGCGGACGCTGTGCGGATGGTAAGCTTAGCTGGTTAAATCTGTCTTTATTTACCACTCTGTAGACAAGGGAGTAGATACTCAAGTTACAGACTTGACCTGAGGGGCCAGTGTATTCAGTACACAAATATAAACACACGGTTGGACAGTAAAGCAGTACACGCACAAAATACAAAGGAAGGCTGAGTGGGCCTTATGCATTGAATATATTGACGTATACCATCGTAGCTAGTTGTGTAGAGGTGTGTGTGTGTGTGTGTGTGTAAGGCGTGGCAGGCGTCTGTATGCACTGTGTTTGTGCAAGGCTATAAATTCGTTTAAGGTGAATGTATATTTCATTCTCTCCGTCTTCTTGTTTCTCTCTCTCTCTCTCTCTCTCTCTCTCTCTCTCTCTCTCTGCAACACTCCCTCCTCGCTTCCTCCCACCAAGACTGCCTCAGGCAACCTCGGCAGGACACAGCACATGAATCCCGCACAACAAATTGGACAAGGACCCGTTCGTATCCCGGACAAATCCTGCGTCATTTCATAGCCACACACACACACACACACACACACACACGAGTCTCCTTTGGCTTGTGCTGTGACCCCCACCCTGCCTTCTGCTGTCTCAGCTTCACAGGCTGTTATCTTCCGCCGGAGAGGCTACAAATTGTGGCTCTGGCGGCGATAACGCTCACGCACTGGCAGTTGTTGTGGCTCTGAGGGTGAAGACGGGGTTCCTGTCGTGTTGATGAGAATTCTAATGGGGGTTGTGGTAATGATTGTGGTTTCGATGACGGCAAGACGTCTGTGGTTGTGCGGTTGTAGGATGTTATAATTCTGTGTGTGTGTGTGTGTGTAGGTATGAGGCTGTCACAAATGTCCCTTTTATGGTGAATCAATTGGAACTTTATTACAATGACTCCCCGCTGTGGTTGTGAGGAGAGCGAATCGCGGTTATGATTTCGCCAGCGGGTTGTGGTTTTAGTACGAAGAAGCGTAACAGCTTCAGTAGGTGGTAGTAATGACGGCTGCAAAGATGTCTGTCTGTCTGTCTGGGTTTCGATCGTGGAGACGCAAGAGTCGTGTGTTTGTGTATGACGGGATGACGGGGGCGCGCGCTTGTGCGGGGTGAGGGAGAGAGAAAAATTCCACTCACGGGTCCTGTCCTGTCAAGGGTTGGCAGAGGCGGCGGCGGCGGCGGCAGCAGCAGCAGGGGGAGCGGTCAGGCGTCTGTGTGATTGCGGTTAAGGACGGAAATTCAATTTGTAGCCGAGTTAACCGCACGTAACTGCCGGCTGCGGCTTAGGAATACCAGCGGCGCGGCGCGCGGCGTCTGCCCGAACCCACTTCTCCCGGCATCCAGGGATTGTGGTCATAAACTTTACCCCCTCCGGTCGAGGTCCGCTTCCCATTTTCTGTGTTTTAAAGGCGACTGTGGCACGCAGACGGGCGATCACAGACACGTACGTATTTCTCAGATTCCAACCACAGGCGAGGTTAAAAGGGGGGTTAAATGCTGTCAGATTTAATAAGATTTGGATAGATGGGATTTAATCCATTTTTTTTAATAGAAAAACGCAAAACGAAGATCATCCAGACTTAATCTACAAACCTCTCTCTCTCTCTCTCTCTCTCTCTCTCTCTCTCTCTTTCACCCTAGGGCAGCCAGAACATTTTTGTCCCCGTGTATTACGGTACAGTGATAGAGTCGCCCCTGTACCATTTCATCAGGCCGTCGAGTCGTGCGGGTATGGGTGCCGCTGGCGTGTGTGTGTGTGTGTGTGTGTGTGTGTGTGTGTGGCGTTAGTCGTGGGTCCCCTCACCAGCCACACCCCGGGTCCAGATCCCTCAAAAAAAAAAAAGGCTCGTCTTCGCTCAAAAAACCATCGAAGATCAAACAGCTGACCATAACTGGACGGGATGCTGGTCATGTTGGACCCCACCGTGGTTGGAAAACAACACGCAGGGGGTCGGCAGTCTCTACCCGGACGCCGTGGTCAGAGTGCTGACAACCGTCTTCCGACGTCACCGTTGGTGTGTTGTCACACGACAAGACAGAGTGAGAGTTCCTTATAACACGAGGCTGTAATAGGAGGTTTCAGTAAGCATCCCACGGGGTCGTTTTGCCTTGAGTTCACGACACGGCAGGATATAAGTACGTTAAAGTAATTTCAGAATACTGAAACGGGTTCAGTGAGGATGACCTCTCCCCCGGGCGGTGGGTGGTGCGACGTGCGGACGCGACTGTAGCGCCTTGAAAATACAGACTACTGTGGGGTTTGGTGGACGTTTCTCCACTGACAAATGGCCTCGGGGGCTCGATGTTCGGTATAGCGCACCAGGAACCTAACCCGACCATTCTTGCCTCACACATGTGTACCGTGTGGTAGGGAGAGGACCATGTGTTGTGGTTCTCTGGTGCTGATACCTACCATGTTGTCTGGTTCTTTGAGGTAGGTACCCACAATGTTCTCCAGTACTATGGCACGGGTACCGCCACACGTTTTCTGTCTTGTGCCTGTACGCACAACATCATATTTTCTGGATGATAATCAGCAACAGTAAAAAAGGGTATTGTGATGAACGTCCGTTGAAACATCTCACGTCACAACGTAAACAAATTCATCGAAAGATAAATGAAAATCGTCACAAACAACTGTAAAAACGGTGAGCCAGATAAGCTCTTGTAAAGAAGAATGGGTTTTACTTAGCTTTAACTAGTCTTGCAGTGAGCCTAGTGGAGCCTGTATTGCGTTGCAGCCTTGAGATGAGCCTGGCGAAGCTTACATGTACGAAAATATCTTAGGGTGAACTTTGTGAAACAGATGTATGCAGTCGTGAGATGAGCCTACTGGAGCCTACACATAGTACGCACTCTTGAGATGAGCCTATTGTGGAAAATATATGTGTGCTTGTGGCCGGGAAATGAGCCTGTGGTGGAGCCTACATGAAGGTTCCAGTCGTCACCTGAGGGTAGAGAGATGTGTGTGCACATCCCCCTCCCCCCCACCCCACCCCCTCTCTCTCTCTCTCTCCCCCCTCAGCATACTAACGCACGTACGTACGTTCAACTTTACTCCTATGATTACCATGCATTTTCTCAACACGGAGCTCGCATCATGAACAGAGGCACAAGACGGAAGGGGCTGGAACGCACTCTCTCGGGACTACCGGCCGAGTTAACGGTCCTTGGTAATCCGGGGAAACAGTTCTGGGGTCCTTCCCCGAGTTTCCCAGATAAGAAAAACAAGACATTATCCGAAATCCCCGGGACGGCGGATTCATGACGCCGGCGCGAGACGTCGAACCGGAAGTTATACTCGCTTCGGGATTCTGCCGCAGGATTCTAGTCTCCATTATTGATATTTCTAGAGAGAGGAAATGGGATTTACGTCCCCAGGAGAGACGTTCGACCCTGACCGGCCCAGCAACACGCTATTATGGAACAAAAAAAAAACAATCATAATCAGTTATTCCTCGGCGCTGAACGAACCCTGCCTTCCCCCAAGGGGTTCGAAGCGTCTCACTCACAGAGAGACTCAAGCTTCACACACACACACACACACAAGGAAATAAGACGCACGTTATTAAGGCAGACTATGATTTCTGATGTCCTTACGGTTGTTATGGCCCTGAGCAAGTCGACTGGGTACCCTTAGAGAACTGATTTTCCTGATTCCTCAACAGCGTCGATCATTTTTTTTATTTGAATTCCACTTTTCCTTATCCATGAAACTATAATGAATGTATCTTGGCACAATATTAACGATACAGATAAATGTGTAATAAGGCCTGGGAGAGAGAGAGAGAGAGAGAGAGAGAGAGAGAGAGAGAGAGAGAGAGAGAGAGAGAGTGTGTGTGTACAGACTTATCTTCCCACTGTCATGGATTCCAGAGCATCTCGTCTTCACACCATCACCAGAAGCGGGATTGGCGAGCGTTGCGATGGAATCTTCTGGCGCCCCACGCTGAAAGTGTTGGAGAGTGTCCAGGTTTTTGCCTTAACAATTCGCACAGGGTTGGTAGTGTTTGTCCTGGCGTCACCTTAACAGTCTGTACAGAAGGACTAGGGATGGTCGTAATGTGTCCTGGCGTTACCTTAGCACCCTGTTAAAAAGGGATGGCACAGCGTGCCCCCTGGCGTTACCTCAACACTCCGTTCAGGAGGAGAGTACTCTGGACCAGGATAATACGATGTCTGCAACCCTTATCCCTCCTCTCTCTCTCTCTCTCCTCCCCTTCTTCTCCGGGTGGCCCTGTCCTCTGGCTCAACACAAACTGGGCGTAAGGAATCAGATCGCAGAGCTTGTGGGAAGAGGATTAATGTCTCCTCCCCCCCCTTCCCCCTCTCCCACCCCCCTTCCACTTGCCTCGTATAAAAGAGAGATTTTCCAGTTAATGCCATTTGTGCAATTGGCTTCCCTTCCATCACCTTGCATTTACCAGGCTGCTCTGCTTAGTCAGCTTGAACATCAGGCTACTACAACGCTTATCTGATCATCCAGGATGTTACTGCAAGCAGCTTGGAGGTATTCGATGAAATATATAAAAAAGAAATATATATACATGCAGTTTTATCGAGTGGTTCAGCACAAACGCTAAAACGCTCTGGGACGAATATACTTCACGTGAAATTGTGAGGCGCACTAAACAAGTGCCACACAGAAGACTTGTTTTCACAACTGGGACTTCGGACGTCAGCATATGTGTGTGTGTGTGTGTGATCAAGAGAATATAAGGGAATTCAAACAGCAATAGACCACTGGGTCCTCTCGAGGCTGCTGGCGAAAAAAGAAGATACTCAGAAACTCACAGATTAGTGTTTTGTGAATCAGGCAGAAATACCTGTAATTTCTTCATGCGACCACGGAAACAAGAACCTCGCTTGCCTCTTTCCCACACTGTTCCTATGCACCGACACTCACCCGCAAGTCGCCAAAGATCATCACGCCCAAGTCCTCTAACCCTCCTTCCTCACCCAGCCCCTGAATCTCGATAGACCTCGCATAATGTAGCTCGTCTTCTCGTTCCCACAACCGATAAGTCAAACTTAACAATTCTCAGTACGAAAGCCCGTTTCTCAAAACGTTATTAGTCGGACGGCCCAACCCACTTCAGCATTTGTTTCCGGCCGAACTGTATTCTTTTTCAAGCGATTGTGTTGTGTGATAAGCGAGGCTCAGCTGACACCGGTATGGTCCTTAACAAGCAAGCCTTAATTCGAGACGGTTGGTACCCCTGCGAGCTAAAGATTATGCGATCAACTGTAAACAAACGCGGTGATGGCAAGCTGAGATGGCGTATGTCTCGCGAAAGAGCTGCATGCAATAATTGCTGCTCTTACTTATGAACACAATACTAGGATTCTGGGCAAACATTATGACCCTACAAGCACAACCCCAAGCAGTTACTAAGTAAGCATGGACTGAAATAACGAAACAGTTTAAATGCTGTGCATCAACACATCTTTAGCCAAGGTCCGTTGCTCAGCTGAAGCAAGCATGGGAGGGAACATATATTCGAGCAGAGTACGTGCATTGTATTATTCTTTTGGCACTAGAATATTTTCCTATCTCTGATAGAATAACGTTGATGAAAATAATATTCTTTCCGACATCGGAATCTTTCATAATCATTTCCTACAGGACCTCGGACTAATACTACATGTGTTCCGTCAATACAGCCTATCCCTCACTCCTGGCATTCCCGCTATTGCTTGGGACTGGTGAACTACATCTCTTGGCAGAGGAAACGTGTTTATATATAAGAGCTAAATCAGGTATGGCCAACGTTATTTGCAAACAGATGCCCCCAAACTTCTCATAACAGTCAGCGACATTCTTCAGCTGAAAGTTCACGATAGTCATTTAGTAATGTTAGCAGCTGTGGTTGAGGTGACATACTACAGCCTCTTAGAAATAAGGAACGTATTCATAAATAAGAGGGACGGAGTTTCTGGCTATATAAATACATGCTGTTAATCAAGTCGTAAAAAGTAACTGAGTGGACAACACTTCAAACCGGTTATAAAAATTTACGAAACAAATTGCAAACAAATTTCGGTAATATTACCGCACTATCGCATACTCTATGATCTTATTAACCATTGATAATCCAGTAATAAAAGGTTTCATTCATGAGGTAATTATACAAAAATAGCACAGGCAAGCCCTTTTTAACATTGAAAAGATATCAGATTAAAAGGTATTTAGAAACTTTAATTAATAGTGTATTTAAAATGCATCAAGCAAATCTCTATGAAGGTTTATTGAAGCTATTATTCATGTCCTATATTGCATGCTTAGCTAAACCGTTACAATTTTACCAGCATTCACACATAAAATATTAAGTAAATGCCTTAAACATTCCCACAAATCTCACAACAATTTACCTCTTCTATCTTTGTCTAGACAGTCTCCATATATTCTTCTCCAAGAGTAACCTAGTTACATTCTTGTGAGAGACGACAGCGTTTACTTAAAATCTTCCTGTTACAAACATGTAATATCTGAATGATCTCTGACGACACGTTGGAGCCTCGCCTTACTTTATTTCCTTCACCTGATTAATCTGCATCAGCGCTTCCATTGCTCAGTCCCATTAGAAAATCAACGTTTTTTTTTCAATAAATGACAAGATCAACTGCCTGTTCGTTAAGATAAGGTCAATAAAAAACTTGAAGAGTGACTGTTTATCTTTAAATCAGTTCTCGCAGCAAAGCGCAGTCTTTTGAAAAAGTACCTTTTTGATCTGTTCGTGAATTAATGTTCATTTGTTGTTCATAACTATGGCACGGAAAAAATCTAAACTTCATAGGGCAGGAATCAATATCAACTCATAACTGACAATTCTTACTTATGTGGGGTGGGGCGGCTGTTGCAAGAGGGAGGCGACAACACAATCTCTAGTGAGGTTCCAATAATGTCCAATATTGATATTTTGAATCGGGCGCACACTATTTTTTTTTCTTTCTCTTTATTAAGCGGATCAACTCGAGTCGGGCCGGTTGCACATAGTCGAATGTTTAAAAAAAAAAAGGCCTAAAATTCACCTGCCGACTATGCGCCCACTCCACCAGCTTGTCCACGTCAGCTTGAAGCAGCGGCCCGGCTCAGCGTCATGTGTGAACTTCGACATCCACAACGCAGCCCATCACCAACATGCAACCGGTTCTAGGAGTGAAGCCTACGTACGGCACACCATCCGCCACGTCCAACCACCCTGAGACCAGACCAGCCAACCACCACTCCCTGCCCAAGACTGGCAGCCAACCAAAATCCCAACCACCGAAGCACTACCCAGTCCACAGCAGTGTGACCCACCTCGCGCAGGCAACCACCGATGAAGACCTTTATCGAACGCCCCCCTCGAAAATCTCAATAGAAGACATCAACCGTGTCGACCCACACCTCAAAAAGAAATCGAACAGCCTTGACAGACACGAGCGACCGAGCCGAAGATCAATCCGAGTATCGTTAAGCGAATGGTGGTCCCCTCTCAATGGTTCTTCATCCGCAGATGCAAAGACAATTGGACGGCAACATCCGGGCAGCGACTCATTACTTTCCCTGAACCTCGGTGTCACAAGGGCAAACTTCCACCGCTCTGAAAGGCTTCCCACAGTAACCCACCGACGAGAGCAGTCATGGGCTCATCTGTTTTACTGTTCGCCTCTTTCACTGTCCTGGGACAAAACTCATCGAAGCCTGCCGTTTTCTTTACTCATACTTCACTTTATTACTGACAGTATACCTTCATCTTTTATGTCCATAGGCTCAGAATGTTATCCTCTCTTAGGAAGAAACTGGATATGGGACCTGGGGTGTGTCTTTATTCGTAAATACAGATGACAAGAATTATAATAATGATATACTAATATTTTCGCTATGGCTTTGTTATCTTGAACCAAGTCACAGTTTTCCGTAATCAACTGACCAATTGACTGGGTAATGACTCTCTTGCTTCTAACGTAATACATAACTCCTTTAGGTTTCTTTGGCTATTTTCAGCAGTATATGCTTTACATTGACGTTTATTTTTTGACGAGTAAATCTCTTAGTTTCTCTGCGCAAATGTACGCAATTAACTTTAAGCATGTTGGTTATTGCTCTCTGTGTTACCTTATAATCAACTGGTGACCTCTGATTCACACACTTACTTCAAAATCTCACTTTCAAATACACACACACACACACACACACTACCCACCTGGGTATCGGAATGGTCAGCGACGGCTGCTCAGGGAGCCAGCAATACAGCGGCTGTCAAGTACGTCTTCTTTGACCCAGGTAACCGTCTTTTCATTCTGCCTCAACCCATATGTTTGGAGCTGACCTTCAGTCCACACACATCAAATCTCTCCATCTCGTAGGATGAAAGACAAAAGTCTGTTTCAAGGATTTGGTGAAAGTAATTCGTTAAAGGCGAGCATTCCGGCGCGCGCTTCCTTGAATAACAAGAACAATTGGTATCCCTGAGCGGTACACACACCCACACGCAGGCCTCTGAAGTTCCCACATTACGTCACAAACGACAGATATACACGTTATTCTCAAGGTTATGGGCCTTTAAATTCTCCTGGGATGATATGAAGCTTGATCCAAAACAACGTCATGCCTGAAGCTTCACTGAAGTCAGGCTTGCCAACTACTACGACCTCGTCCAGGCAAGCCTTTCATTACGTATCGTCAGGTGTAAAATAATCGTCCGACAAAAACCGGAATCGGACTTTTTTCGTCTTTGACATGACTCTTCACAACACGTAGCTCACACAACTCGTTCTTCGTAACCTTTTTTTTTTTTTCTGTGGTGATCGTTACACGCAAGCCTTGCCTTTTCACAAAATCTTGCTTCAACTACTCTGTCTCATTCACCATGCTATCCCTACCCAAGGTAGAATCTCGTCATTGCTATAGGTAGGTACAGTGCACTCTCTAGCTGATACCCTTTGAACAAACACGCTACTCACAGAAGCTAAGGCTACCAACTTGTCCATCACTCGAACAGGGCATCATTAATGGAGATGATTTACAATAGCCGCTGATACGATTTGTTTATCTTTCCCGGCAGTAGCTACCCAGCCCCTTGCCTCCGCCCCATTTAACGGCGTCCCCACGCCAGGACCCGCCCGTTACACAAATCAACCGCTGCCCCTCCCGTGGTATTATGCTCCTGCTTTTGTAGGAAACGCTCGCTTGGTCAGTTCTTGCTCCAGCCAATGAAATGGCGTGTTGACCTCTAGAGGCCACACGCCCTCCCTTCCATACTGAACATTCTTTGATATCATTGCATATGCCACGCTCGCTGCCAAGTCCACCCGTCTTCTTGTACACTATTACACATTCCATATTTGCTTTCCACTTAAAGTTACGACGCTAAAATATCTCATAATTAGAGAACTCACTTGAGATATGAGAGGATATAATACAGTGAAAACCTTACGAGGTCTGGTGCAGTGAAGTTGTTATATATCAAATTAATCCTCACGGAGATATATGTGAAATTAATCCACACTGAAATATATGTGGATAAAACGGTTTACATATCTACATAGTAAAACATTATTGTCGAACAGGATGACTTATTACAGCAGGATATCTTTCCAACGACTGTAACAAGAATCAAAATACTGTTATATAAACTAACCTGATGATATTTGGTGTTTGTTTACAGACATTCTCATTATTATCCTGCCAGAGTGAAATGTTCATTTTAACTCTTGTCATAAAGCTAGCGACGTTCCTGTACGACGCTCTACCCTCATCGCATATCAGCACATAATCTTTCATCGCATATCAACACATAATCTTTAAACTGTCTTCTTTTGTGACAGGATTTCATATTTAGTCTATTCACGCATCACCTGTGTCCAGGAATTCCGTCACACTCAATCCTCAGTTGCTCACCAACTCTGATGATGATTTTCCGCAACATTAACATTTCTATATCTAACTTGAACACTTCTTGCATTTTATTTCTGACATGACAAGTAATCTGTGAATAGTGAAACACTTAACAAATGGGAAAATTATCGAACGGTATAAATGCGCTCCAACCGGCACAGTTGGACTGACGCATTCTCATGTTCAAGAACCATACATGCAGCAGTAGGTCGTTTGGTTAATATTAGCATTATGTTGAACCCTTTATGAAGTGTTCAAATTTTTCTCTCAGAGTGGAGGTTATGAAATAACACAGACGGCCTAAATTACCCTAACTGCCGATAGGCACATAGACCACCAGATACCAGGCAACCAAACCAAAGGTCGTGGCGTCGCTTTCGGACGACAGGGGTCCTGAGCGATTGGTCCGCGCGTGCATAAGGCAGTGGTAGCGGACTTAACTTCAGTTACCCTACAAATATTCCTCTGTCTCTGCCAAATCTTTTATAATATCAAACTCCGGGGTTATGAAGACTGTTCTCGTGACACTGCTGTCGTATATAGAAGTAAGGGAAACAAAAGATGTAGTAGTACCAGTTGCAGTAGGCCTTGAATCAGCGGTGTTGTGAATGTAACCACACCAACAGGAGAAATTATAGTAAAAGTTGCACTAGTGACAGGAGTGGTAATGTTCTTATTATTATCATTATGAGTATTATTATTATTACCATTTTCATCATTATCACTGTGTGCTATGCTCCTCGAGAGGAATATACGAAGAGTCCCTTTCCTAGCAATCCGTCAACTGACAACAAAATTTGCTGAATAAACACAGTCACGATGCGTATATATATATATATATATATATATATATATATATATATATATATATATATATATATATATATATATATATA
>JAYMFT010086173.1:0-14155 GCA_038088735.1 Panulirus argus | reverse complement strand
CAGATGAAATGGCCACATTCGCTCACACTCAGTCTCTAGCTGTCATGTGTAATGCACTGAAACCACAGTTCCCTTTCGACATCCATAACTGTTCACCAAGTGTATATGGGTCTTGTGATAATATTACTATTTGTGATCACTATTTGTGTATTTCAAGGAGAGTCTTACACTCATGATGCCCCATTTTTTAACCTTGTATGTATGTACCATGTATATATGTATGTATGTATGCACACACAAACACACCCTAGATTATGCCAGGTACCCATATTATCATACAGCCCCTAAGTGTGGTTGAACAGCTGGATGGAGTGTGGATCAGTGGCCACATCACATCCAAGATTCAAACCTATTCGGGTTTGATCCTAAACAATTATGCATGAGTGAATGTCATTAATGCTAACCACTACACCAGAGGTCTGTGAGTATGTATGCGTGTGTAATAATAATAATATATTTGCATTATAAGTGGAGGGAGTTTTACATTCATGGACCCTATCTCTTTAACACTCTCTGAAATGATCTTTCTGCAGGCGTGATTAATATTTGTTTCCTAAGGGGAGAGAGTTTTACACTTGTGTTTCCCCAAGTGCATGTGTAGGTGTATGTGAAGTGAGCAGAGGACAGTTAAGGTACAAGGGTTTAGAGTCCTCATAATGGAAATTACATCCTGGCCATGAAAGTCATGCTTTATGTTGAATCGATGGATACAGTGTTGTAGAGATGAGTAGCATCCAGAGTATAAAAGAGAAAGTTTCACTCTTACATGCCTGAGGAGCTTTGACTCAAATGGGTGTCAAGCTGATGGGATAGAAGGAGGGGGAATTCTTATGATCCTTGAGGGCTTTAGGATGGGTTCTATGTTGACAGGTTTCTATGTGATTAGGATTTTGTTGTGCAGCCAAGAATAACTGAAGGTTATCTTTGACTGCTTGGATTTTGAGCTGAAGTTTTTTATGTGGAAGTCTGATGTGTTATCAGGGACAGCTTCAGAGGAGTTCTTTAAGGCCTTAATTGCACTGCGTGTCAGTGGGTGTGAAAGGTGGGTTAGCCGTTGTTTTTGGGTGAAGTATGTGTAGTTTTTCATGGCTGTTCTGTTTAAAGGTGTGGTTGATTTGCAACTAATTGTTTAGTAATGTTAATAAATATGTTTGTGTTCTTTGGGAGACAGGGTGTTGTTTTGGGTTAAAAGTGCCTTATGTGTAGGGGAAGGAGTGATATAAAAAGTGTTAATTTTTTTGTGCTTTTCTAGAATTGGTTGCTGTTGGTTTAAGTTCCATTCTGTCAAGAAAGGTGTGCCAGTTTGCCATTTGTTTTCCAGTGATTTGGTTAGTGATGGTGTTTTGAGTTTGAATATCTGTTATGGTGTCTGCTGTTGGCAGATGTATAAAGATTAGCTTAAGAAATTGCATGAAAGAAATACACTAACATAATCACAAATATTAATGGAATGAAATTATAAAGGGCATCTGAAATGCAAAATATAATTAAAGCTAGAGAAGGAAGTAACCAAAGGAATGTTGAGGTAAGATGTAGGTGACTGAGGAGGATATACTACATGAAAAAAGTATATCAGCTATTTCTGAAATATCCTAAATGAATATGGTGCAGTAGTTTCACTTTGATTAACACTGCTATACTGACTTCACTACTGTAAGGAGTCAATTCTAATTGCTCTCTTTGAAATCACCAAACAAAATAAAGTGCATATATAAAGTGCATATATCTGAACCAAATGAAAAGAAGTTAATGATGTCAACAAGTGCATATTTAGTTTTGGTGATCTAAAGTTAGGCTGATAAATACAACTCTACAGCTCAGTATGATGTGTGTACCTCAGACCATGGGGAGGCAACCCAGCGGAATGGGCAAGGGTGCTTATTACAGCCGCGACTTGCTTTGCGTCTATGCAGCCCTTCCCGGAGACAATACTCGTTATGTACATCCATTCCACTCATCCGAGTGTCTATACAGGTCACATTACGGTACATGACCCCACGATCACACTCCTTCGAGCACTGCAAGGGATACATTCAAACACATTATGAGATGAAATGATGTTATCAACAGTTATACTCATAATTAAGTTAGTTTATTTTCATTTATAGTCCAGTTAAATTTAAAATAAGCTTTAAAATAATTTAGGAAATTCAGACAGGAAGGAACAGTATGCTATTATGTATAGGGATAACCAAAGATGCAATGTGTTGCTGTGTCTACACCTACAGTTTAACAAAAGGATATTCATATAAAAGTTACAAAAGCTGACATTGCAAAGTTGGTCAAAGTATTATCCTTATCTGAAATTTAAGATGATTAAGACTTTTTTGTAATTCTGGTTAGTTTTGAAGCTTTTAACATCATGTTTTAGGTAGCATTTAGCTTGGGTCTTAAATTGGAGAATTCATTTGTGACAAAATCAAAGACTGTGATAGTGACAAATAATTTTATCATTTTGTTCAAAGAACGCTCATGAGCCTTTATGTAACAAAATTTAAGCTGGTGGCTCAAATATTACTCCAACATAACAGAAACCAACCATAAGTGGACAACTGATTAATTTTGATGAATCACAAAAGTAAGGAAACTAAAAAATTAAGCACTCAGATTAGTGTGGACGCTTATGCTTACTTTATCACTCTACTTCCAGAATAAAAATTTGTGAATAAAGTAATAGGCTGTAAACACTTGGATCATCCATGTATTTGGGAATGGAATTCAAGATATTACATAAATATAGCTATATAAAAATATATTAATGCACAGTCACATCTAAATCAAGTTGTCAACCATCAGGTATTCAGGTACTGAGGACAGTGTTGAGAAGGGTCCCACACAAGCTATGATACCATTATGTGCTGCAGAGTGCATGTATAAAATATAATTCATGATAACACTGATATGTCAAAAATTGATCAAATGATTCCAGCCTAAGCTTCTAAAAATGATCAGAATTACTTCATATGAATGTTAGATATAAGTAATAAATTTATGTTCTTGAACTCAGTCATCTACTACAAGGTATGAAATAATCATTGATCATGTCACAAATGTAAACTGAGGGGTACTTCTCCCCTTTCTGTGAAGCAACAGTAAAGGGTTTCAAACCCAGCAAGTTTCTGATAGGAATGCTAATGCACGACAGCCAAAAACTTCAATAACTTACCAAAAAGGCCATATATGGTGCTTTATGAGGGAACTGAGGCACGCAGGGAACGTGGGGATCAGCACATGCTTTACGGGATCATCTTTGTTGAGGTGATAATTAATACACTAGATGCTAGCCGCTTCTTGTATGAAGGCTGCTACTTATGAAATAAATTCTTTATAACTATGTTCAAAGCAACGAGTGTGACTTAAATTTACTGTGCTTCAAACTATATCTAAGAGATGTAACAAAACCAGCGGGATCAAATTTAGAATCTAGTGTACTCATGCTATCAATTAATCCTGAGTCTCTCACTTTGAACATTGGGGTTGATGAGGCATTGATAAACTTTTCCTTAAAATATTTATTTCCATTACAAAAGATCACACACACACACATCATACATGGAAGTATCACATGAATTCATCACAGAGAATGGGAGGATATTTATGTCACAATGGGGTTAAAAAAATACTGGGAATGCCTACATTCTTCTATGACTGAATGTTAATCCCAGATATGACCTCTGGGAGACAGCAGATGATGTGGCTTGTGAGACTCTAAAGAGATGATTGGGAGTGATGGTGAAAGTGATGTAGCAGTATGACTAGAGGGTGAACAATGCCTGACAGATGTTTCACAAAGATTACTGGGATTGATAATACTATTGTTTTCATTACTTATATTAAAATTCCTTTTGGTCTGACTGTCATGATTTGGGGAGGATGGATGTCTGCGATACTTTACCGGCGACCAATCTCCAGCTTTCCACTTGTAACGCTGCCGTTGACGGCCCCGTCTCTGACCACTGCAGGAAATCTTACAGACACGGGTCTGAGTGGGTTTGTCATCAGCATGGCATTGCTGTTCATCCAATTTAAGACCACTAGGTTCTCGACAAACGACTAAACGTTCCTGGTGGCCACGCCCACAGCGGCGATGACGTCCACCTCGAAGGCGGCACTGTCCAGTAGATAAAACATTGAAAATTATGATTTCTTTTTCAGTATCATTTTGTGTATATTATCTTCACATTAAGCAAGAATTTCACAGTGCAAGTTAGTCCTTAGGCTGCAGAATAAATTTCTTGCTACATTTCCAAGGAAAGTGAATTCTCTAGTAAAATATGAAATAGTAATTAGCACTTTTTTATCAGTTTTTTATAAAGGCAAAACCATAAAGTTTCTATGTCTTGCATTGACATTTCTTAAAAAAAAGACTGACAGAATTGGAAAAAAAGAAAAAAGCATTTATGAATGATGATTAAAAGGTGGCACCAACTTTCTTTGGTGTAACAGGTTCCTGCTTCTTACACTCATAATGATGAATGAATTGTAAAAGCCATAGAAAAAAATGAACAGCCCAATTCAAAGGGACACTAGGCAGAATTGCAACTGCCACCTTACGGACATTTCTTAGAAACGTCAATTTTTATCATTAGTTGGGATGTAAGTTTGAATGGAGAAAAAGTGGTGGAAGTGAAGTGTTTTAGTCATCTGGGAGTAGACATGCCAGTGAATGGAACCATGGAAATGAAAGTGTCATAGGGTGAGGGAGGGGCACGAAGGTTTTGGGAGAGCTGAAGAATGTGTGGAAAGAGAGAATGTTATCTGGGAGGGCAAAAATGGGTTTGTCTGAAGGAATAGTAGTTCCAACAATATAATATGGTTGCGAGGCATGGGCTATAGATAGAGTTGAGCGAAGGAAGGTGGATCTGTTGGAAATGAACTCCATAACTCTTGCATTAATCTCCCTAACCACCCCATCCATAAACAAATTAAACAACCAAGGGGACATCACACACCCCTGCTACACACCGACCTTCACTGGAAACCACTCACTCTCCTCTCTTCCTTCCTGTACATATGCCTTACACCCTTGATAAACCTTTTCACTGCTTCTAGCAGCTTACCTCCCTAACCATATATTTCTAAGACCTTCCAAAAGCATCTCTATCAACCCTATCATATTCTATCTTCAGATCCATAAATGCTATGTACAAATCCATCTGTTTTTCTAGGTATTTCTTACATTCTTTAAAGTAAACACCTGATCCACACATCCTCTAACACTTCTAAAACCACACTGTTTTTCCCCAATCTGATGCTCTGTACATGCCTTCATTCTCTCAATCAATACCCTCCCATACAATTTTTCAGGAATACTCAACAGACTTATGCCTCTGTAGTTTGAGCACTCAACTTTATCCCCTTTGCCTTTGTACAGTGGCACAATACATGCATTCCACCAATCCTCAGGCACTTTACCATGATCCATACATACAGTGGATATCCTTACCAACCAATCAACAACAAAGTCATCCCCTTTCTTAATAAATTCAACTGCAATACCATCCAATCCCGCTGTCTTGCCAGATTTCATCTTCCACAAGGCTTCATTACCTCTTCTTTCTTAACCAAACCACTCTTTCTGACTCTCTCACTTTGAGCACCACCCTGACCAAAACACCTCACATCTGCCACTCTATCATCAAACACATTCAACAATCCTTCAAAATACTCACTCCATCTCCTCCTCACTACCTGTTATCGCTTCCCCTCTTGCCCCTTTCACCAATGTTCCCATTTGTTCTTATGTCTTACGCACATTATTTTCCTCCTTCCTAAACATCTTTTCATTTTCCTTGAAGTTTAATGATACTCTCTCACCCAAACTCTTATATGTCCTCTTTTTCAACCCTTGCACTTTCCTGTTGACCTTCTGCTGCTTTCTCTAATACATTTCCTAGTCATCTGCACTCCTCCCTTGAAAGTATCATCCAAATGCCTCACTTTTCTGTTTCACTAACAACTTTATTTCTTCATCCCACCAGTCACTATCCTTTCTAATCTGCCTGCTTCCCACTTTTCTCACACCACATGCATCTCTTGCACATGCCATCACTGCTTCCCTAAATATATCCCATTCCTCACCCACTCCCCTCACTTCCTTTGCTCTCACCTTTTGCTATTCTACATTCAATCTCTCCTGGTATTTCTTCACACAAGTCTTCTTTCCAAGCTCACTTACTCTCACCACACTCTTCTTCCCAAAATTTACTCTTTTTTGAAAACCTCTACAAATCTTCACCTTCGCCTCCACAAGACAGTGATCAGACATCCCACCAGTTGCCCCTTTCAGCACATTTACATTCAAAAGTCTGTCTTTTACATGCCTATCAATTGATATAAAATCTAATAATTCCTGTTGACCATCTCTCCTACTCACATATGTATACTTGTGTATACTCTCTTTTTAAACCAGGTATTCCCAATCACCAGTCTTTTTTTCAGCACACAAATCCATGAACTCTTCATCAGTTCTTTTCACAACACTGATACCCTATGTGCACCAATTATACCCTCAACTGCCCCATTGCTCATCTTTGCATTCAAATCACTAATCACTAACACCCGGTCTCATGCACTAAAACTGCTGACACACTCACTCAAAACACTTGCCTCTCAAGATCTTTCTTCTCATGACCAGGTGCATAAGCACCAATAATTATTACTTTTCTTTTGTGCCTGGGCAATAAGCATTATTCTCTAATTGATTATGTCTAATAAGTAGGGAAAATGGCTATTATTCCCTTAAAACTTTGCTCTTGTGATCAGGACAGTGATATTTTGAAATTTACCTATTTTTCAGAGTATTCCAGACAGATTCAGTGCTGAGTAGCTGATAATAGAACTTTCTAAAATTTTCCAGTAATATAAATAGTAGTAAAAAATATAAGGGCCTTAAGCCAATCAGTTCAGTTTAGATCTAGCTGCCAAAGTGGATACATATACATACATTTTTCTGAAATGGCATCTAGAGGCAGCAAGCATTTGGCAGACACATTTTGCTATGCATGCAGCCAATTTGTCAAAACAAGAGCAAAAAATTACTCTGTGGCAGCATATTGTTGGATGAAAGTGTGCAAATCACAGATCAGAGGAAGCGTCATCAAGGTTTTTCTAGCTTCTTCACCCGTCGAGATGGGCTCTGCTTATGCCACAATGTAACCAGTCTGGTCGAGGGAGTCAGAATCGCCTGTAACCAGAACGAGTGGTGCCTCATTTGTTGACAGCTCATTCAGGAGCCTCAAAACCTTGCTGCTCCTAATGGGAACAAATACTCATCTCTTCCCCTGGCTCACTTGGTGCACCTCAAAGAAGAATACAACAGTGTCAAGACCTTGCAAGATGCCTTAAAGTATGATAAGTACAGCTGGGAGGTCATCAGAGACTTCAAAATGGTGGCATTCCTGATGGGTCTCCAAGGAAGTTTTACCAAGTTTCCCTACTATCTTTGCCTATGGGACTTCAGGGACACTGCCGCACACTACCACAGTCGGAACTGGCCACAGCGGACCGAATTCTCTGTGGGGATGAACAATATCAGGTAGGAGCCACTGGTGGATCCCCAGTAGGTGTTGACAGCACCACTGCACATAAAATTAGACCTTATGAAACAATTTGTCACAGCTCTAGATAAGGAGTTTGCTACCTTCAAGTACCTTCAAGACTTCTTCCTTAAGCTGTCTGAGGCAAAGGTCAAAGCTGGTGTCTATGCTGGACCACAGATAAAGAAGATCCTGGAGTGCAAATCTCCCCAAGGAGCCCACTAGGAAGGGGAAAACAACTTGGTACAACTTTGTCGCATTGGTTTGGGGCTTCCTGGGCAATCACAAGGCCGAAAACAATGTGGAGCTGGTTGAGACTATGGTGAAGAACTATAGAAAAATGGGCTGCATGATGTCCTTCAAAGGCCATATCCTTGACCTTCATCTTAATAAATTCAAGGATAACATGGCAGTGTATTTGGAGGAGTAAGGCGAACACTTTGAACACTACTACCAAGGGACATATAATGAGAGCATGATGGGATATCATATTTGGGGTCTGATTCGTGAAAATAATTTACAGAACAATCATAAATCTCAAAAAACTACTCACTTCTAAATCTTTGGTGATCACTTTTGTTGAACATTAGTGCAAATATATGTTAATTTTGATTTATATGTTGTCGTTTTTCTGACTTTATGTGAATAAGAATGTGCAAATTCACCCATTGTCCAATTGGAAATAGGTACATTTCAAAATGAAAGGAACAATCAGGATGGTACATGAAGAAGTAAAATGTGCATTTCTAATGTAAAGTACTAATAATGGGAGATTTCAATCAAAAAGGTACAAACTGGGGAAATTTTGGAGGCTCATGGTGACAAAAAGAGTCACCAAGACACAAGTCCTTAAACAGTATACAGAAAAATTTCCAATATAATCATGTCAATCAAAGTACAAGGATGACAAGGATTGGTACATCATTATGAAAGATATTATCTTCACACTTATTAGCATGGGTACTGAGAATGTCGTATATGATAGAACGATTGGAAAAAGTGATCATGTTACAGTTAATTTTGATTAACTTGATATGAGAAGGTAAAAAGGGTAGAGATCAAACAAGATTTAAAGGAGATATCAAATCGTGGTAACAGAAACTGGGAAATAGAGTTCAGTTGCCAGGAACCAGGGCTTTTAGGTGAAAGGTTTTGTAAACTTACAATGGAGTAGGATCAGAGGTACCTGCACCCTCAAATACAGAGGGAAGGAGAAAGAGGGAGGCTTGTTTCAATAAATGATGTCAAAAAGCAAAAGAGCTTCGAGATTTGCAGTGGTGAGGATATAGACAGAACTCAAACCAAATAGCATTTGTAAGATATAAGTGAGCAAGGAATGAAGACAGCAGGATAAGAAAGGAGCAAATAAACTTTGAAAAGAATATTGTGGATATGACATGAGAAAATCCAGAACTCTCCCATAAATTCACTGGGAGTAAACTCTTAGCTAAAGAGCACCTAATGAGGATAAGGAATTCAGAGGGAAGAACTGTGGAGGATGATAAAAGGATACATGAGAAACTGAAAAAGAGCTCAAGTGTGTTTTTAGAGTCATAGATACTGCAGCCCCAACAACAAAGAGATGGAATACGAAAGAGATCTTAGAGGACATTGAGATGTCAAGGAAAGACACTAACAGAATACTAAAGTGTCTTGACTCATGTTCCTGACGAAACTTTGCCATGTGTGCTGGAGATATGTGAAGATAAACTTGATAAACCATCTGAAATATGGTTCAGATGGTGATGGAAGAAGGCAAAGCGCAAAGGGAGTAAAGGGCAAAGGCCATGGCTAACTACTGGAAAGGATGCTAAGAAGAGGCACTGAACTGATGATCGGTCTCCATGTTGAGCATGTTCTGTAAGGTACTGGAATTTATATTCATGTATGTGTTCTGGAAAGTATTAAAAAAGATATTCATGCATATGTAAGGTGCTGTAAGGTTATGGGAAATATTATCAGAAAGTAAATGGAAGACCTCCTGCAGAGGAGAAATCATCTATGTATGAAACACCATGCTTTCAGAGAAAAAAGGTCATGTATAAGAAACCTATTAGATCTTTTTAAAAAAATGAGCTTGGTTTTAGATAATCGAGATTGCTGGGTGGACTGATTTTATCTGGACTTCCAGGGAGCATTTGACACCAGCTTATGAAGAGCTGATTAAAAAGCTAGATCACCAGGCAGGAAATAGAGGCGACTCCTTCAATGGAAAAATCATCTTCGAGAAAGGGAATAAAGGATGCATGACAAAGATACCTTCTTGAAAGTGGTGGGGGTCAAAAGTGGATTGCTGTTGGGTTGTGTGGTGGAAACACTGCTCTTCTTGATTGAAATGAATGACTTACCAGAGGGTATGGACTTTTATGTAATTATGTTTGCGGATGTTGCAAAGATCATGAGGGAAGCAAAGAGTGAGGGGCTTCCATCAACATACAAGAGAACTTCTCAGTCTCAAATGTTGGTCTGTTTCCTGGCTGATGAATATCCAGCCTGAGTAAATGCAAAGTAATGAGGATGGGACACAATGAGCAAAGGCCTCATTATGTGTATCATCTAGCAGGATATAAGCTTCAGGAATCTGTGAGTAAGAGGAAACTAGTTGATTTCATATGTAACCTGTTGCCAGAGTCCTATATTAAAAGAATAGTAAAGGGACAAACTATCTGCAGGTAAATATCACAACAACATTCGAGTATATGGATAAGGAAATATTCAGGAAGTCGTTCACATCCTATATATAGCCAATACTAGAATAAACTTTTCTAATTTGGTCACTGCACTTAAATAAACAAAGAGAGCTAAAAGAGAAGGTCCAATGAAGGGCAAAAAAGACAGTTAAAAGAGCTGAGTTACATGGAAAGCTTAGAAGCCTTAAATTTGCCCACCAAAGGAATTAGGGTTTATCTGACCAACCATTTTAAGTTATTAAACCAGAATGATAATGAAGACAGTGAAAACCTGTTCAAAAGATGTAGGGATAGAAAAACTAGAGGAAAATATATAAAATTAAGCAAGAAATTTGTCAAAAAAAATTTAAAGGAGTATTTTTATAGTACAAGAGTGATGGATGAATGGAATAACTGAATGAGGACATGGTAAATGTGGAATGTATACAGACATTTAAAAGGTTGTATGATAGTAAAGAATGTTTATGGGTATAATGTTCCTTCCCGTACAGTAAAAATAAGTAAATACAAGTATGAGATATATATAACACTAATGAGTGGGATATTTCAAAGTACTTACAAATAAAAAAAAAAAAAAAGTCTGAGGAGGGAGCTGTATTTTTTGAAGTACCACAAAGAACAGTACTAGTTTCCATATTCTTTGCAATTAAGATATCAGACATAAAATGAAAAAGTAAGAGAGTATAGTCAGATGTTTTGCTGATAACATGAGAATAAGAAAGAAAAATGAAAATGAAGAAGAATAAGAAAACCTGCACAGAGAAATTTGAACGAGTAAGTTATGGGGCATTTGAAAATATTTCAGTGACTATGTGCAAAGGCCCAACAGGAAAGGAAACTGGGAATATTGTAAATGTCAAAGATTTGGAAATTATCATAAATGAAAAACATGAATTTAAGGAACCCAATGATAAAATACTGTTTTTAAACCAAATAATGAATATTATGGTGTTGAGAACATTTGCACCAGGAGACAGAAAATCAATAACAAAACTGAATAGTGCATATATAAGAAATAAAGCTGAATACTGCTATGTTGTATGGTCACCAGTAAAACAGATAGAGATTAATGATACAGAGAGAATACAGAAACACCTCACAAGCAAAATCAATGGTCTGGAGCATATGAACTACATGGTAACACTGTATATGCATAACAACATATAAAGAGCCAAAGGACTATGTTTTAAATCTGACAGCAACCCAGCAAGGAATAGACAGAATTGTTAAGTGTAATTTCTGGAAATATACTTAAAAGCTATCAGAAAAAAATACACAAATAACCAGCAAGGAATTGGAATGCTTAATTAAACACTTAATGCATCTAGGTGTTCAAAAGAAACAGTTATTAAAGAAATAAGTTAAATGGTGAGTGCCATGTGCAAGCCTTGCCATTATGATAAAATCTTTTCAGCAGCATTCCTAGGTAGGTACTCTGTACTGTACATGATCAGAGAAGACATATCATATTAACACCTACACAAATCGGTAACATGTGATATCTGTAAAATCCTCAGATATCTCCTATAAAGGCATATACAATTGCTAAACATTTACAAATTCTGTTATGAAAGTCTGAAATATGTTGATGTAAAATAAAGGTATGTAAGATCGCTATGCATTTCAAAATTTTGAATTATTATTGAATGATACTTTTTATATAGTCATTTTTGCTTAGTAAGCAAGGAAAAGTCATCTGCAAATGACATGAGAAATATATTGCTTAAGAAGGGAGTTTCTCTGCTATCAGCTATATCTTACTATCCTCCAAAGCCATGGTCTAAACACTTGCCGAAAATCAGGAGTGTAGTGTTCACTAAATCTAACTTAGAGGAGTGCATAAGATGAGCTTTCCAGATTGTGGAAAATGGCTTAGAATCAGGTTACTACTCACATGCCCCCAGTCTCCTGTGGACCATTCAGGGCAGACATGGGTGTTACATGGGGCAGTATCTGGTGGCCGCTGCTCTGGTGGACATGGAGCTTCTGGTGTGATACATACAACCTGTCGGCGTTTCTCTCCACCACCACAATCTTGAGAACACTGACAAACAATAATCTATGCATTATTACATGAAATTGATATACAGTTAACCCTCGATTTAACAGACCCCAACATAATGGATTTTGGACTTAACAGACAGAGGAAATAATGATACATTAATAAGAAAAAACTCAAATGCTGCACCATGCACATTTTATATTGCACTTGTTTTTGGCAGCATGGAGTATACTCGCTATGTTTCAGTCTCTTCTGCCTCAGGCTATCGTGTAGTCAGGTTGTGTACAGAAAATTGTGACTATTTGTTAAATAATTTTGCAATCCTTTTAATTCAAAATGGCATCAAGTGATAGAGGAGTTAAAAGAAAGCATGTGAACTGTATATTGTATTGAAAAAGGGCCCATAGATTACATTCGATTCAATAGGCTCTCGGCATTAACAGACACCCCTTCCCATATCAATCCAATAAACCGAGGGTTTACTGTACTAATGAATTTAGAATAGAAATGCTTAACTTATAATGATGGGCAATATTTCATGTTATTTTCAAACACTGGAAATTCCTTCCATGTAAAATTTGCCTCACATCATACAGAATTTATGCACATGGGAATAGCTTGTCTAGAAGTTTTAGGTGTCAGAGATAAGTCCTCTTTCTGTCATTCCAAAGTTACCAATTTTATAGAATTCCTGAATCAAACATGAGTTGACTCTCGACACTCTCACACTTGTATCTCTCATCAGTTTTTCTTACATGCTGTTCCTGTAAATGACAAGATTGAGCTATACTTAAGTAAAGTGTTTTCCATTCTTTCATCAAGAGCAAGTCATTATTAACACATGAATTTTAATTTATTAGGATATCCTGTTTAGTACAAAATCCCCTCTGTTCATCTCACTGCATATCTTTTAACTTTTGTAATACTATAACCCTACAAAATAAAAATTCACTTGGGAAAGATGAATTGCTTCCTCATTACTTTATTATAAAGGAAAAGCTTGAAATCACACCAACTGTTTTTGTGTTAACTTTTACTATTAACTGAATTCCTATTTACATAGGATGGATCAGGTGCATACAGCCTTTACTATAACAGATGCACATCTTACTTTTTCGTTTTGCAAACTGTGCTGAAATATTAGATGAGATCAGAAACTCAATTCACGCCATTTTCACATGTTAAATGGTGATATTCAACTTAATAATTATTCGTCCATTACCTTAAACAAATATGACTCAAGCCTTATCTGTTTTCTTACTACATGTATCCACCTTTTCTAAAGTCTATTTGTACCTTGTAATAACACAATATACTTTCTTAACCAACCTCTTATCTACCAAATGTTTGACTTCATTACATTCTTTCTAATAATTTGCATGCACCACATATCCTTCTCACATTCCTTATCTATCCTTCAAATTTTTACTACATTACAAATGTTATCCACCTCTATTACTTGAAGTTTTTACCTAACTCAGTCAATAGTCTTACATCCATACTCTGAGCTTTAACAGGGATTGGCTACTTATGGATAGGCTTAGTGGTTAAAATGCCTCCTCCTTCCCTTGAACAGCTATGTTGTTGAATTCTCTTCCTTTCTTTGTCTTTCCCTCTCCATATAACCTTTCTTCCTTTAAGAGCTGGGTCTACAAATACTTGCAGAGCCCTGATTATTCATCTTTCTTTCTATTTTTTTTTTCATATGAATTGGCCTTGAATGTGGTACGTTTTTTGCCCGTGCCATGATGGTTACCTGGAATATATATATATATATATATATATATAAATATATTATCCCTAGGGATAGGGGAGAAAGAATACTTCCCTCGTATTCCCTGCATGTCGTAAAAGGCGACTAAAAGGGGAGGGAGCAGGGGGCTGGAAATCCTCCCCTCCAGTTTCTACTTTTCCAAAAAAGGAAC
>JAYMFT010086152.1:0-14156 GCA_038088735.1 Panulirus argus | reverse complement strand
TCTCATGCCACATGCATCTCTTGCACATTCCATCACTGCCTCCCTGAATACATCCCATTCCTCAGCCACTCCTCTCACTTCACTTGCTTTCACCTTTTTGCCATTCTACACTCACTCTCACCTGATATTTCTTCACACAAGTCTCCTTTCGAAGCTCACTCATTCTTACCACTCTCTTCTCGAGACTCTCTCTTCTTTGTTGAAAACTTCTACAAATCTTCACCTTCGCAGGCAGCCTCACCTTCGCGTGCCTGTCAGGTAGCACCTGGCATACACTTGGGTGTACGCTTGTGTGTGTGTGTGCATACATACAAAGGATTAATGAAAAGTCACATATATACATGGTTAAGAAACATGGAAGCATTATTGTTAAAGTATCTCCCCATGGCACACAAATAGTAATCACATGGAAACGGTAATCACATAACCTAGTATACAAATAGTAATCACATAACCTAGTACACACAAATAGTAATCACATGGAAATGGTAATCACATAACCTAGTCCATAACCTAGTATACAAATAGTAATCACATAACCTAGTGCACACAAATAGTAATCACATGGAAATGGTAATCACATAACCTAGTATACAAATAGTAATCACATAACCTAGTAGACAAATAGTAATCACTAACCTAGTTTACAAATGGTAATCACATAACCTAGTTACAAGTAATCACATACAGATAGTAATACAAATAGTAATCACATAACCGAGTAACAAGATAGTAATACAAATAGTAATCACATAACCTAATAACCTAGTTACAAGTAATCACATACAGATAGTAATACAAATAATAATCACATAACCTAGTAACCTAGTTACAAGTAATCACATACAGATAGTAATACAAATAATAATCACATAACCTAGTGACAAGATAGTGATACAAATAGTAATCACATAACCTAATGAACAAATAATAATCACAACATAGTAAACAAAATGTAATCACGTAACCTAATAATCACATACCTTAGTACATAAGTAGTAATCACATACAAATAGTAATCACATAACCTATTATTTAAGTAGTAATCACATACAAATACTTATCACATAACCTAGTGAACAAACAGTAATCAGTAATCACATAACCTAGTAATTGATTATTTAGCCCAATCTTACTTAACTATGTATGCTTATGTATGCACCATTTTTTAAACCGTTTATCCCTGATCACCGTTTCTATTGTAGGGCAAGACTCCCCATTTTCACATATACCAGGGACTCCATGCACCCCAGTTATACCCACATTTGTGCATATGCATGTGAAAGTATATAAAGACTTTGATCATAACTTAAATTTTGTCTGTCTTTAAGACTAGTTATATCCTTTGATTTTCATAATTTTAGAATATTGCTTATCATGTGAATGTGTGTTGTGAAGATATTGTGTTCCACACTTATTTTACACAGCATTATTCATTATTTTGCCAGTATTTCCCATATATTGCCACAGTTTATATTGATCTGCAGTTTATATTGATCTGCAATAATGAATTCCATCGATTGTTTTGATGTGAGTACCAAGTTCATATTCTTGCTTATGATCTCATGTGTGCCTTTTTTGCTGCTCTTCCTGGCATATGATATGTAGTTATCTTAAGTTTTTGTAACTGAATTATCAGGCATGAGGAGTAACAGAGATGATTCTGCCAGTTGTGATGCAAGCTAGAATGATTTTTAGCTCCATAATCACACTGTATTACTTTCATGATGTATTAATTGTCATTGTCTGTGTAATATGCCCAGTTGTGTTGTGTTTACTGATTCATTCTAACAATATTGCATTGACCTTGTTACGTTAGGATGTAATTAAGAGGGTTCTCGCTTATATGATAGCATTACTGATGATGTCTGTTAGACACTGAAATATTTCTTCATTGCATTTCTACTGGGAGAACAGTGAAACATTTTTTTTGTGGTGATTTCATTCACATTAAACAGTTCATGAAATATGGTTGATATGATGTATGGTATATGTGGCAGGGAATTACAGTCATGGTGGCAGTGATGTTTGCCTTTCACTCAGGGAAACATTTTGTTGATTCAGTAGTCTCTTTGCTTTTGGCTTCAGTAGTCTCTTTGCTTTTGGCTCTTTTCACCAATGGTCCCACAAAACTGAACTTTGTTATGATGTTTTTAATGTGTGTTAGTATATACATCAACCTCTTGGCATTAGTATCCCTCTCACATGTGATGAATGTTTTTGCTTTGTGCTGTAAGCATTGCCTAGCTTTTTAATTATGTGAATACATATACCTTACTTTCATAAAGAAGAAATCTTCAGAAATTTGACATGATTACGAATTTCATATGAAATCAGAGATGTTTTGAAAGTGGATAGTTTCCTGCCAAGTAGGATGTAATTGGACTTTTTGGGGTCTTTAGCCAGAGTTTTTTTGTCAGTGTTGAACCATTAGTTTATAAATATGAAATCATGCGACATGAGATTTAGAAAACATGAGTCATTTCTGAGTGCACATGTATTTGTTATGAGTTCTGATTATTTGGAGTTCCATGGTTTCCATTGGTACCAAATGGTGCTGATGTATATATGTGGCCTGTGGAATTTTCAATTACTGTTTGTGTATTAAGGAGAGAAAGAGTTTTATACTTCTGTTACAATATCGTGTGTGCATGTGTGGTTTCATTTGGAAAATACATTCAGGAAGATTTGTAATCAGAAAGGAATTATCCAATTGTTGACATAAAACACAGGATGATAGCTGAGGGGTGCAGTTCAGACCTCTTTTACAGATGGTGCTGCTGATGAAGCAGAGGGGCAAGGGAAATCAGGTGAGTTAAGGTAAAGGAAGAATGGGAATGAGGTGAGGAATAGAGTAAAATAAGGGACAGGGGAGATGAGTTGAGAGTTGGGGAGGAAAGTTGAGACATTGGAAAGATGAGGTAAGGGAAGTTGAAATATTTGGAGGAATTGCCTTTTTTTTTGATTGATGTGATGTTTCAATAAAAGGTTTTATGTCAAGATTGATAAGTAATACAATAATTTACTGCACTCACATCTAGGTCAGTACTAGCTCTGTATCCTTACTTGACAGAGTTGAGTCAAAAGTGGTCTGACTTATAAACTCTCCTAGGCTAACTTCCAAGCTTGACCTGCTGGCCCTATGCTGCAATGTTGGTTCTTTTTCCCTCCTCTATAGGTATTACTTTGGTTTTTGCTCCCAAGAGCTGGCTGCATGTGTGCCCCCTCCACTAGATAAACCACATGATACTTGGCAAGTTACTGCATCACATGATTACTGTGTGACGATTGGCAACTCAAGGGAGGACCATTTTGATAACTATTTTTTTCCTTACACCTCAAAGCTTTGGAACTCTCTACCTTTTCATGTCTTTCCCAATAACTATGACCTGGCTCATTTTAAAAGACAGGTTTTTTATTTCCTCCAAAATTCATAGACACTTTTCCTTGTCTCTTCTTTTTCCTTCTAATAATCCTCACTATATTATAATTAAGGCCTGGCCTTGAAGTGGACTTTTGTCCATGACTGGAGACTCCAACCTTAAAAATAAATGCGCACGAAAATTTTCTTCTGAACTCTCTTAAATCGTGTCTGGATGTTTTAAGGATGAAGAAATATCACCATATTTGTAACATATACCTTTTATATATACCTTGAATGTTGATTAAAAGAACCTGATGATATAGTGAGAAAAGTTGTGTTTGTTAATGAGAATTAGGAAATAACTTGAAACTTTTGAATCTGTTCTAAACTGTTGTGTGTTGTGAGGCTTCTGTACTGGTTGAGAGTAATGACAAGCCAACAACGGTACTACTAATGATGGTGAAGTGTGATATTAATCTGTCCTTCCCACCTTTGTGTACAGGGAGGTGGGGGATTGGATGGTTGGCTATCATGGATAACCTCTTCCCAGCCTGTTTCACCCACCTGTGTGTGCTCATAGATGGGGTTGGATGGTTGGCTTGCATAGATAACTAATAAGCAACTGGTAACTAATGGAGGAAGAGAAGGAAAGTGATATCTTCCTCTCATCCTGCCCTCTTCCGATTTGTAGGAATAGCCTCCTCCCAAAGCCCCATCCTATTCACCTGCAAATTATTTTAATGTCTAGAATAAGTATGTTTTACAGTTAGAAGACTTAAATTGGAAGCCACTTAACCTTCCCCCAACTGTGTCCTGCCACTTTCCTTTCCCCAGCTAACAGGTCACGTTTGTAATAATTATGAACCCGCAATTACTGACAGGGCAATATTTTTAGTTATAATCACAAGGAGGTTGGTTATTAAGTCTTATCAGATGGTGGTGAGTTGTTAGTGGTAGGATGGTCAATACCCTGAAATATATTGATTGCAACAACTGAAGGGAATGGAAAATTTGTGGAGAAAGAATTGGGAAAAGCAAAAATAGTGAAGAAAGAGAAGAGGAACGGTTAGATAGTAGGGAAAGGGAGAAGTGATGGAAAGAGAAAATGTTAAAGGAGAAATAATAGAGGAAGAGGGAGTGAAAGGAAATATGGTAGAGAGAGAAGTAGAAGAGGTGGAGAATGTGAAGGGGAAATAGGGAAGGAAGAAATGGAGACAAAAGGAATGGTAGAAGAAAAGAGGGAGGAAGAAGTGACACATGAAGAGAAGGGAAAGGGAGAATGTACTTGGCTAGAGATGATGAGGGAAGAATAAGAAGAAAATGTATGAAGTGAAATAACAGAGGAACAAGGGGTATATGAAGTTAGAAAGAAGAAAAGGGAAAGGGAGAAATAGCAGAGAAAGAAGGGATAAATCAAATAACATAGGAAGATAGACATAAGGGAGAAACAGTAGAGAAAGAGAGAGGCAAGGGAGAAGTAGGGAGACAGATACAAAGAAGGGAGCAGTAGAAAAACAGAAGAAGGCAGAAATAGTGTGAAAAATGATAGGGTAGGTATAAATAGTGAGGGAAAGAGGAGATTAGGAGAAACAGTTTGTGAGAATAGGAAGAAAATTAGAGATAATGGAGGAAGAGAATGGAACGTGGGAGGTACTTGAGGAAGAAATGGGAAAGAAAAACTGGAGATCTTTCTGGGGATTTGGATATCGTGAAGTGGTGTAGCGGTTAGCATTCCTGACCTTGACGCATTCATGGGCCTCCCATGGCTGAGCACATTGGTTTGAATCTTGTTGCTGCCATTGGTCCACAGTCAACTCAACTGTACATCCACTCCTTGAGGTTGGTCGATAGAATGGGTACCTGGCTCAGGTTAGGGTATATATCACATATTCCCTGCGTGTCGTAAAAGGCGACTAAAAGGGGAGGGAGCGGGGGGCTGAAATCCTCCCCTCCTGTTTTCACGTTTCCAAAAGAAGGAACAGAGAAGGGGGCCAGGTGAGGATCTTTTCCTCTAAGGCTCAGTCCTATGTTCATAACGCTACCTCACTAACGTGGGAAAGGGCGAATATATATATAAAAAAAAAAAGAATTGAACTTCTCACAGAATTAAGATGGCTAGAATAGTATGAAAAATAGATTGGACCATGATATATTCATTATAGTATTACTTAGATCTTTTCATAGGGTTTGCATTATTGATAATGAACCACCAGTATATTTAACATGTTATGGAAAAATAAAACTGATGATAGAATGTCATAAAACTTAAGAATCGATAAAGAATGTTTTGTCTCCTATTGTTACCATCTGTTATTGAACAAGCACATTTACAAGTATGAGACATGCTCTTTAAGGAAAATATGAATTAACTATACAGTTTTTGGAGTTTCAACACCTGTAAAATGAAAAAAAAAAAAAAAAATGGTGAGTATCTCATATTTCTGAAGAGTTTATGAGGGAATATTTTTTCCTCAGACTGAGAAGACATGTCTGTCAATACATATGTCCACAGTTATATTAGTTCTGGGAACTTTACTATTAATGGATAATAGAGTTGCTTTATACACACACACACACACACACACACACACACACACACATGTGACAGCTTGATATGTTAAAACGATTGTTGGGAAGGTTCACTGCCAAAGGAACGAAAGGGGTTGAATTTGGTTTTAAGAAAGGAAAGTAGGAAATTTTAGTAAATGACAGTCTGGTTGCTCAGAAGAGGGTGCTTTGTAAAATAATTGAAATGATAATCAGAGGGACAGTGACTGTTTATTAAGTAGAAACTGCCTTAGTGAAATTAATTTGGGTTTAGAGAAAACATTTGGTGCGTAGCAAATCTTTTTGACATTTATGGTGTATTGAGCCCTGTTGTAGACAAATGAGGTAGATGGATGGATTGTGTGTTCTTGGACTTCAAGAGGCATTAGGCACTGTCTCACACAAGAGTTTTCTAACAAAAACTAATTTTTAGGCTTGTACATAGGAGAGACTCCAATAGTGGATCAAAAATTATCTGAATGGAAGGGAACAGAGGACATATATTAGAGGAGTCTTTTCAAAGTAGGCTGGGGTACTCCATTGTGTGACACAACTTGGGGTTTGGACTGTGTTAATTACCGATCTTTTATCATACTTGTTCTCCATTTCTCATGTAGTGAGGTAATGCCAGGAACAGTTGAAGACTGGCCTCATTTGTCCACATATGCTTTCAAGCTATCATATATAAAGCATCAAAATAGAGCACCCCCATCCACAGCCAAGCCCCACCAACCTTTTCGTGATTTATCATGACCACTTCATGTGGCGTGCTTCAGTACTGTTGTAATCTCATCAGGACTTTCATAGAATTCTGTATATTAGAATATTAGAAAGACACCAAAGAAAAACATTTAAGAGCTGGGTAGAAAAGATAGAGAGTCTTTTGGTTTTTCTAGTGAAATAAGAAATCTTATATGAGGAATGGACTGTGAAGCACTAAAGAAAATGCTGAACAAATGGCTGAAACAGTGCCAGGGGAACTTGAGAGTCACAGCTGTGGAATGTGTATGGCAGCAGAGAATAAGAGTATTGTAAGACAAGTAGCATATGTGGTGAAAACTATATGCTAAACCTTTCTAATGACAAAATCTTGTCTTAGGTGCTCTCTTTCTCTTTTGGTGAAGGTTAAGAAAATAACATGTACAAAAGTTATGAATGTATTTACACTTGTTACACAGTACCAGAATTAATCCCACATTTACATAGTTGGTTCATTTAATGAGCATGAATAGATTAAACATAGCAGGTTATTAACACTTAATGCATCCACATCATATTGAGCATGTTAGTGTGGGAGATGCTGTTTCCAGCAGAATTTTTATGGGTTACACTTGTGGGCTTTGTAAATCATTATAAGAGTGAGTTGCTCGTGTAATGATGTACCAGCAGAATTTTTATGGTTTATGCTTGTGGGCTTTGTACAGCATTATGTGAGTGAGTCACTTGTGTAATCATGTACCAATATATTACTTACAATGTGTAAAGTTTAATTGATAAGGTTTTATACATCTTTATATTTGTGAAAGTTTACATATAAGAAATCAAAAAAGTGTATGCATGATTGTAATTACAAGACCTTATAGATTTTTACTTTTTCGCAAGTTAAGAAAAATATGTACACAACAATTGTATTTGCTTTTATAGAAGTGAATTTTTGTTTTGGTATTTTGTTAACTTTTTTCGTACAAATTACCTTTTGTCCATAATTTAGTCGTCATTAGCCAGTGTAGAGCATTACTTGACATACAACATCCTTTTCTGTTATTTCACACCAGCAGTATCTTGTGCTGTATGTGAAATGGATGGAAGTATCACCATACATTTTATTCAGAAATCATATGGATGCCCTTACTTTTGATGGTGTCAACATGAGTCCCTAAGTGTATGTTGCTTGCTCCAGTCTTCTGTATGTATGATGATAGCCGATCTTTCCTCTGTCCTCAGTGACCACCACTGCCTGTTGTATATAATGGTGTTACAGAGGGAGTTCAGTGTTATGGAATATTTATTATTGCTGAAGAATACACAAAAGTGCTGAACCAAATTTACATGCAGAAGGTAGAAAAATGTAGAGCATTTATCGTTTAAGGACTGATGAAGAGATAATCCCATTAAAAGAAGAGAGGGTAGAAAAAACTAATATCTTTATTAAAGGCAAAAGGCGAGGCAAAAGCAGTAATGGGAATAGAAAAATTAAAAGAATAGAAATATGTAAAATGACAATTTAAGATTTATAGTGACTATATTTAAAATGAAGTGTAGCAGCCAGTTGGCACTAAGGCAGGCAAAAAGGCCTGCAAACTGTGAAGGATTTAATGGGCTTGTCATGAGAAAAGACAGATTGGAAGTATAATGAAAAAAGTAAAAAAGATGTTCAGGAGGCAGAAATGTTTGACATCAAAAAAGAATACAAAGCACATTACTGCACCACTAGCACACAAAAAAGTTATGAGTTGTGATAGATTTGGTTTCAGAGTTGAATGTATTTGTGGTAATTGGAAAAAGAGCTAGAATTTAAAGATTGAACTGGGAAACCAAACCAGATGTTGTTGGAGGTGTTGAGATGAAACTTAGCAAAGAGATGAAATTGGATCACATCTTTACTAAAAGATACATGATGTTAAGGAAGGAAAGAAGACAAAGGATAAGAGGGATTGGTACTTTTAGTAAGAGACAACTTAGACTTTCAAGAGATAATGTTAGATAATCCATTTGAACAATACATAGTGGGAAAAATAGCTGTAGGAAAAGCTCTTCCAAAGAGCTTTGATAAACCAGAACATTTATTTAATGAAAATTGTACAGGTCCATTTAGGATGATGCAGGAGTAAGAATAAAAAACTCATCTAAGAGGTGGTAAAGTTCTGATAATGGAGGATTTAACTGTAAAGAAACTATATGAAAATGCCTGGATTTGCATGTGTTCTGCAAAATTTCACTTGAGTGCACAAGAATCAGAGGGGCTGATACTCCATCAGCACTTGATCTTATCTTTACATTTAACAACGTAGAAATAGAAATTGTAAGATATGATTCCTCACATGAAAGAAATAATCTTGTGTAGTTTAATTTGACATCTTTAATGGTATAGTGGGTCTGTTGCCACATGTAAGTGGTTTTTTGTTAATGGTGTCATTGGTTGCCAGTAGCATTGTGAACACAGGGCCAATTTAATGGTGTAATTGGTTGCCAGTAGCATTGTGAACAAAGGGCCAGGGGGTTAAATTACTTAAAAGTCTGTGTATGTTGAATGAATCAACTGGGTATTTGAAGATGTCAGATACTTACTTTTTTTTTTAACCTGGAATGTTATGTTTCTTTATTTCCATTATAGAGTATAAGGAAAACATGTGTAGAATTTGACAAAAATTTGAATTGCAGAAGCAAAATATATATTGAGATATTTTTGGCCATTTATCCCTAGGGATAGGGAATGAAGAATACTTCCCACATATTCCCTGTGTGTCATAGAAGGCGATTAAAAGGGGCGGGAGTGGGGGACTGGAACTTCTCCCCTCCAGTTTTGTCTCTATATTAGAAGGAACAGAGAAGAGGGCCAAGAGAGGATTTTCCGTCTAAAGCTCAGTCCTCTGGTCTTGATATTACCTTGCAAATGCAGGAAATGGTGAATAAAAGGAAAAAAAAAAAAAAAAATATATATATATATATATATATATATATATATTATTATTATTATTATTATTATTATTATTATTATTATTTTCTTTATTATTATTATTATTATTATAATACTTGATCGCTGTTTCCGTGCTAGCGAGGTAGTTCCAGGAAACAGACAAAGAAAGATCCATTCACTCATATACACACTATATACATACATGCATATATATGCACAATACATACATATACATACCAACATGTACATATATACATACATATACATACACATGCATATACACATATACTCATGTACATATTCATAGTTGCTCACCTCCATCCATTCCTGACACCACCCTGCCCCACAGGAAACAGCATCGTCACCCCCTGCGTCAGCAAGGTAGCACCAGAAAACAGCGGAAGAAAGGCCACATCTGCTCATACTCATCAACACATTCACTCCCTTTCTTAGTAAATTCAACTGCAATACCATCCACTCCTGCCCCCTTGCCGGATTTCATCATCCGCACAACTTTCACCACTTCTTTCTTCACCAAAACACCCTCCCTGACTCTCTCTTTGCACACCACCCCGACCAAAACACCCTACATATGCCACTTTATCATCAAGCATGTTCAACAACCCTTCAAAATATTCACTTTATATCCTCCTCACTCCATCACTACCTATTATCACTTTCTCCCTTTCCCCCTTCACCGATGTTCCCATTTGCTCTCTTGTCTTTCGCACATTATTTACCTCCTTGCAAAGGGGAAAAGTGATAATAGGTAGTGATGGAGTGAGAAGGAGATGGAGTGAGTACTTTGAAGAATTGTTGAATGTGTTTGATGATAGAGTGGCAGATGTAGGGTGTATTGGTTGGTGTGGTGTGTGAAGTGAGAGTTAGGGAGAGTGGTTTGGTGGGGAGAGAGGAGGTGGTGAAAACCTTGCGGAAGATGAAATTCGGCAAGGCGGCAGAATTGGGTGGTATTGCAGTTGAATTTATTAAGAAAAGGGGTGACTGTGATGTTGATTGGTTTGTAAGAATATTCACTGTATGTATGAGTCATTGCAAAGTGCCTGAGAATTGGCAGAATGCATGTATAGTGCCATTGTACAAAGGCAAAGGGGATAAAGGTGAATTTTCAAACTACAGAGGTATAAATTTGTTGAGTATTCCTGGAAAACATGTTAATGAGTGGGAAATTGGAATTGGCTGGTGTGTAAGTACATTGAAGTAAAGACAAGATGCATATATAAAAGGTTAAGAGACAAGACAACACTACTGCCTCACAAATAGTAATCACACACACACACACACACACATCCTCCTCTCTCTCATTATATGCATGTTCCTGTTCGTTTTTTTTATTAACCATGAAACTTCATTAGAGAAGTTTATGAAAATGTTAATATGGCTAAGCATGGGTTAAGGATGTACTCTCATTGCCTTATGTTTTGGCTTTTGTGTCCTGCCTTCATGTGCTAAATATTGCTCTGCATGCATGTTTTGGCTTTGTTATATAATGAAATTCACACCTTGTATTACAATGATGGATGGCATTTTGATTAGTTAAGAATGATTATAATGTCATCTGCATTAATTACTGCTAACTAGAATGATTATGAGACATCATGAGGGTTTTCTAGTGCAGTTTTAAACTTTTGTTTTGTATAAAGTGATCTTACTAAATAATCAACAAGTCAGTATCAATAATCCTGCATCCCTTGTAGAATTTACTGCATGAACTGTTCACCATCCATCCTATCTGGTTTGCATTTTTGTTTCCTTGATATTATAATCCTTTGATGATTTCATGTTTCTCCTTTGCCCTGTTTTCCAAATTTTTATATTGAAAATTATTGATCATGACACCTTTCTCATATATACATAAATCAGTTTTTTAACCTTTTTCTTTTCACCTTATATTGCAGGATTATATTTCAGAATGCTTTTTCGCTTATTGTAATGTGTGTTTTTTCATTACATTTGATACTGTTTGTGATAGAACAGAGCACTGTGCAATTATTTTGTAAGTGACCTAGAGATTAACAAATTGCAGCAGTATCTTTTTGGTGTATATACACATACTTGATACATGTATAAGATTAACATTGTTTCACTATTATACATCTGCTTGGTATTTGGGAGCAGAACTCATGTAGGCGACCAGTTAGCTGCTATTTCTGCTTTATTCCACCTGTGCATTCATTGTTTGGGTGAATTTTGGAATTTTTATCCAGCACCTCTCTGTGTTCTTTTTTGTTGATTTGGTTTTGGACAGATGGTGATATAAGGTGTGAAAGGTAAAACTTTTGCAAAATCTTAGTGCATGCATCATATTATTTGGTTCCAGTTTGGGATGGGCGGATGGTTCCGTGGGTACTCCTACCGTTGCCAGCCAGTCGACTACTCACAAAGTCCCATGGCCATCAGGGTAAGGTTTTGGTAGTGTTGATTGTTCCCCACAAGCCTAAGATGATGATAGCCTGACAGAATTTTGAAGGGTAGAAAGAAGATATGGGATTTTTATGAAATACACAACTCTGCAACTTCAAGATCTATTTTGTATATGAATTACTCCAGCCAGTTTAGCCCATCAAATTGTGGTTATAACTAAAAAACAACTCAACAAAGTGAATGAAAGCATGTAGCATATGGGTTACCTCTCACACCTTGACCAGGTAAGAGAGTTTGGTAATTGCATTGCAGAACTAGGATAATTAAGGTAGATACCTTGGTACCACATAATGGCGTGTGTAACTGAACTGTTTCAGATTTTTTTTTTTATCAGTTTCATAGTTGGATAAATGTAAGCTTTTATATGGTAATTTGATCAAAGTTTTTTTTTTTTTTTTTTTTTTTTTTTTTTTTTTAGGTATCAGATAAGTCAGGAAAATATTTGCCTAATGGGTTTTACTTTGTTTTTCTGGTTAACCCTTTAATGTCCCAGTGGATATTTACATGAGCTGGGCAGTGCCTCTAGACAGATAGTTACTCACTGAGTTTTGTCCCTTTATTTCAAGGCTGTGCACTGAGCTTGGATGTAGGCAATATGCAATAATTTCTCCCCACAGTCAGTCATCCCCAACCGTTCTAGTAATAGTACATTTGTTTGAGTTTTTTTAGAAAGGAAATTAAGTAGCTTTTAGTTAGATGTAGAAAACCGGGCAGATGATTGTGAAATATTCGATAGTGATGATCTGTCTTCTGATTATATGCTGAGTGATTTTGTGGATGCTACCTCTTTCAGCATCAGAAGCTGACCAAGGTAAGGCAGGAAACGGTTTTCTGGCAAAAGTAGAGGTATTGTTGCCAGTGTCAATCAGACCTTGACAGCGATGCATCTGACTGGTGCGACTGGTAATTTTATAAACTTTTTGTTTAGAAAAAAATATCAATTAATGATATTGAAAGATTTATAATATTAGATGAAAAATAGTGATAATCAGCAATCAGTATTTCGTCATAGGTAAAATGAATAATAAAACATGCGCAATGGCAGCTCACTTTACTGTCTGCCTATCTATATCTCTGATGCCCGTTCTCTCTAGAAATTCCCTTCATGGGGGTGGCCATGGCAAAAGAGTCTTCACTTATCCTTGTTTCCTTACATGCTTTCCACACATACACCATTCCACATATTCTTCCACCATTTCTCTCCCTCTAGTACTACCATGCTCTGTTTCTCCATGTCACAGGTGATCATCGTCACACCGACCCCTTTAATGACTCATACACTCTCCTTGTAAACTCCCTGTCTTGCATGCTGTCCACATACCCAAACCACCTCAAAGTATTACATTTCACCAAATCTACCACCCCAAAGTTCATTCTGTTTGCATTCCCTGCCATACCAAGTCTCTTATACACCCCTCATTTCTTTCTTCATTACAACTAGTCATATCACATGCTCCTCTCAAATAGCTCATTTCCACAGTCCGGATTTTTTGACCTTTTGATTCATTCCATGTCCACATTTTTGGCTGCATTTGCTTGCTTTACAGTCAGTCCTTACATTTTAATACATAATGCAGCAACATTTACAAGACTTCTACACATCTGTATAGTGAAAATAGTGAATGAAAAATACTTCAGATATTATTTTTTTAATTGATATATGAATATCTGGAAGTAAATAGTTGAATATTATTTTAAAAACTTTGAGCAAGCAGAGTCTGGTAACACCCAATTGAGGATTTTCCCTCTAAGGCTCGATCCTCTGTTCTTAACACTACCTCACTAACGTGGGAAATGGCGAATATGTATGAAAAGATAATATTTTTTCTCGTACATATTCGCCATTTCCCGCATTTCCAAGGTAAGGTTAAGAACAGAGGACTGAGCCTTAGAGGAAAAAATCCTCACTTGGCCCCCTTCTCTGTTCCTTCTCTGGAAAAGTGAAAACAGGAGAGAAGGATTTCCAGCCCCCCACTCTCTCCCCTTTCAGTCGCCTTTTATAACATGCAGGGAATACATAGGAAGTATTCTTTCTCCCCTATCCCCAGGGATATATATATATTTTTTATTTATTTATTATACTTGATCACTGTTTCCCGCATCAGCGAGGTAGCACCAGGAAACAGACGAAGAAAGACCCATCCCCCCACATACACACATATATAC
>JAYMFT010086141.1:0-14156 GCA_038088735.1 Panulirus argus | reverse complement strand
ACATCTTTGCCGTGGTTTTATAGTTGTGGGCCAAGTTACCGTTTTCTGTGTTTAATGAACCACTTCTCTGGGTAATGACTTTTACTTCTAACAATGAAATTCTTTAGGGCTTCTTTTGATAAGATCCGCAGTATACGCTTCTTAAGAACATTTACTTTGACGCATAAGCGTCTTATTATTTCAACACAAAATTACATGATATACTCCATCATGATGATAATTGTTCTCTTTGAGTTTCCTTTGTACGAAGGCAGCTGGAGGAGGATGGTGGATATTGTGTAGAGTAGCGTAGATGGGGAGGTACTGTAAAAGTGCTAACGAGATGGAAGTCGTAAGGAGTCGGGAAAGTGAGAATTTATGGTGATGACATGGTGGTAAGAAAGGGTGAAGATGGTTTGGAGAAATGAAAGAGATGGTTAAAAGTAGTGGAGGTGGAGAGACGTTTGGGAAATAATGCAGACTAGCGGAGCTAGTGACAAGTGGAGGAGACAATGAGAAGTGATAAAGATGTTGAATGTTTGAGAGGATGAGGAGTGGGGGCAGGAATGCTAACCGACAGGAGTGGAAAAACGGGAGGAACGATCTTGATCCAGTTGAAAAAAAGACGAAATAACAGATGGACAGTCTAGAACCTAAACGAAAAATTTAATAGTAACTCTCTAAACTTTAAGAAAGTTATATGATGAGACTACAAAACGGTGAATACTAACATAGTTAAAATCTATATTAGCATATTATCAAGAACAAAGAAGTTACGAGTCTATAATGTAGAAAGTTATGAAAATCACTTATGACTAAAGTAAGACTATTTATAGGATATCTGCTACTCCATTTTTCCTCCCGCATATTTTCTCTTAGCAGAATCTGAACATTTACAGAAAACTGCCTTGATTATTGTGGGCTGATCTATTTCTGATATCAGGAAAAGCTTAATCACAAGTAAAAATAAAAATGTTTATCTTTTTCGAAATCCACCAAGAACGGAGTACACAGAGCCAGATTAGGTCATACTTACATATATACCAGACGAGTTTATCAAATGCCGGCCACACATCAGCTGGCAAAAACATTAGTTACCCACACATACCAGTTGTCTACATACCAGCTGCACTGCATACAAATAGACAGACCACTTACTCTTCACCAACTCACAATCTGGGCTACACAGACTCTGCTATCGGTCGCAGCCGGGCTGCACATCATGTGCCTCCATACTAAATGGGCAACACACCAGCTGGTCACCGGACCACTCATCAGATGAACGGCTCATTAACAATACCTTACATATGCTGTGCAGATATCAGATCTCCACGTCTCATCTGGCTGATATACTGAATGACCCTACACCCCTACAACAGTTGGCCTCACAGACTTGTGAGCATGCCACATGGACAAACACCTTAGGATAGTCCACTTATCAGTTAAGGCATGCAATAAGAACGTCATCTTTACACGGCCGGTGGGAACAAAGGTTTACAGTATACTTCAATAAACGAACGATTTCTTCTTCGTGATGACATGTCCACATAACCGGTGAAGCAACAGGCGCAAGCGGGCTTCCTGTTGACAACAGTTGTCAGTGGCCAATTTGGCCTTGCCTAACATCCACGATCCTGGGCTGTTGTGTTTTCTAAGCAACTAGAGAAGCCATCCACACATTAGTGGAAAGAAATATGACTTGGTTACTCTAAGCCAAGAGTAATATATCTATGCTTCCGCCTGCTGAGTACATTGATTTTACAAATCGATGGGAGGATAACACAGATACGATCATATTTTTTTCATCATCAGAACCTGTCCAAATTTTCGAATGAATACAAGAGCTCTGTCATTGCCCATTAAATTATGTTAATTGGAAACAAATATAAAGAGATTTGAAAAAGCATTTACTTGATTAGGAAGTCCCGTACTAGTGAACTATTCCTTCACAACCTTCAGCGGACTTCTCTTTCCTTTCTCAAAATTTTCGAGAGTATTGAGAAAGTCTGGCTTCTGCCATTATTTGGGGTCATGGTCGATGCCATTCTCGTCTGTCAACATCATGTGGCTGTTAACTCGACCTCCAAGACTACGCTTCATTGGTTGTTAACTGAAACTCATGTGAAACTTTGATGCACCAATAAAGAAGACTACTGAATGCTAATTGTCCATTGACGTAAAGGAAGTCTAAATACACATGTGCCTTTATCAGAAGGATTTCTATTCCATTATAGTCAAGGAAGATTGTTTCAGCGTGGTGAAGGAGTCTGTAATTTCCCTTCACCCAGAATTCAGAACGTTATAGCTATCTATAAGAAAGGAGACCGGGAACAGGCACTGAACTACAGACAGGTCTCATTGATGAGTTTGGTCCGTAGGAATCTAGAAAAGATCATTAGATGACAGATGGATGACTTTCAACAGAATAGAAATTTCCTAAGTGAGAAACAGTGGGGAAAAGAGGTCATGTGAAAGAAACCTGTGAGAAAGTGAACTCTGTCTTGAACAAAGGGAAGGCTGGGAGAAATGTTTGTGTCTGGACTGCCAGAAAGAATTTCACACTACCGCATGGACATATGATTTAGAACCTGGATTCTCGGGCTTTTTTTTTGGGGGGGGATTTCCCTCATTGGACAGAAAACTACTCAGTGGAAGCGAACAGAGAACGCAGGTTAAAGGAGCCTTCTCCATATGGATCGAGTTGACCACCGGAGTGCCACAGGGTTCTGCTCTGGGACGAAGGAAATGACCTGCCTGATTATCTGAACTCTTACCTTGAATATGTTTGCAGATGATGCAATGGTTATAAAAGAAGTGAACAGTAAGGAAGATTACATTAGCTTGCAAGGGGACCTAAAAAGACTCCAAAGTTGGTTTGATAGAATGTTGAGGAAATTCAACCGCGGCAAATGTAAAGTAATGAGCATTTGACAAAATGAAAGAAGGCCTCAATATGATTATTATCTAGCAGGAAATAAGCTTCAGGATTCTTTATATCTTCAGAGTCTCGCCTTAGGATAAATGTTGAGGAGATAAACAGTTTCCAGGCAAATATCAGAATGATATTTAAGTATATGGATATTAAAATACTTTCGAAGCCGTTCATATCCTTCATAAGACCAAAACTGTTGTACGCATCTCAAGTTTGGTCACCGCACCTACAATCAGCACAAAGAGCTTACGGAGAAGGTCTAGAAGATGGTACAAGAATTAAAAGAACTGAGTCACAGGAAAGGCTTGAGACTTTAAATTCACTCATCTTGGAAGAGAAAAGAGTGAAGGGTGACTTGACCACACTTCATGATTTTCTAAAACAAAATGATAATGTGTACAATGAGCAGTTCTTCGAGGGATGTGGGAATAGATCAACAAGAGGATATAACATGAAATTAAGCAAGAAACTTATTAAAAAAGATGTAAAAAGTACATTTCTTGTATCAGAGTGGTGGATGAATAGAGCAAAATCAGTCAGTTATAACCAGATCTGCGAGCAAGAAATTAGAGATGAAAATGCTAAGGAACAAAAATATTTGTGAGTGTTAAGGGATTCGTTAAAGAGCAAGACCAAAGGGTAACAAAGCCTCAGTAGAAGTTTCAAAAACGAGGAAACGCTTCAAGGATCATGAAAGGAGTTATGAGATGAGAATCATACATCTGAGAAACTCAGCTGATGAATATCAACAAATTTTCAGCTTAGTGGAGGGCCTTAAGAGGTAAAAATCAGAGGAGAGAATGTGAAGACATTAAAAAGCAAATAATGTCTGATTGAGGCTGTTCGGTTGGAAGATACTAGTAAAACGGAGGCTGAACCTATCGACAATATCGGGCAGGGAGGTGCAGAAGGAGCAATACCGGCTGCTGCCCGGTTAGAAGGAACGACTAAAGCACATACAGAATGTATTGACAATACTGTGCGTGGAAGTGCAGAAGGAGCAATACTGGCAGCTGTTCATTTACACAGAAGGACTATAACACACACAAAATCCAGTGGCAGTAGTGGGCAGGAAGTTTTACAAGGAGCAATTTCGGCAGCTGATCAACACACGCATGTGCTATAGATGCGTGTAAATACACTAGATAAACCTTTTGGAATAATGTTAAGAATGTCAATGGAGAGAGCAAAGTGCCAAGGGAATGGAAAAAGGCATACGTCATACTTATCTACAAGAAAGGAGACAGGGAGCAAGCGCTGAGCTACAGACCGGTCTCACTAACGAGTGTGGTGTGTATGGTTCTGGAAAAGATTATCAGAAATGAATAGAATGACTTTCTTCAGAGAAAAATTACATATGTGAGGGACAGCACGGTTTTAGGGAAGAGTTCATGTGTAACAGAGCTCTTAGATTTGTACGAGAGTAAGCTCTATTTTGGACAAAAGGGAAAGAGTGGTAGAATGTTTATATCTGGACTGAGAGAAAGGATTTAACACTTGTAGCGACCCACTGTCGCTCCAGCAAGTGTCGCCTTACTAACGACACCCTGACGTGGTGGCAGGTCACAGCGGGTGACTTCACCTGGCCTAGCAATCCCCAGAAAAATGGGTTTGGTGACTCTGTCTATGACCGCACCTATGATTTTACCCAGTGACATACACACTCGATGGCAGTGGCAGATGAAAAGATGCTGCTGTAATTATAGATAACCTGACCCTTTCCAAAAGAGTCGCTCTCAGTCCACCAGCATGGAAAGAGGTCAGAGATGGCGACATTCGACTTCGACGGCCTGAACTTCTTGCCTCTTATATACCCGAATCTCACCGCTGGAAGGCAGTCTGGCAGTTGATTCACTCGCTCCAGACAACATGTGTACCACTCCAGCACGTGAATTCTTGGCGATGTGGCACCAGATTCAAGCCACCCTTTGGGTGCTTCCAACTTCGGTACAAGTCCCAATGTGACTCCTGACGATTCGTCATCCTGACAAGTTTCATTGTGGTGCCTCACCTCTGACGCCTACCATCAGCAGCATCGAGGCTCCAGTGCCAAGACCATCTCTTATTTCTCTGTCCGTCACAACTGACCTCTCCATTCCCACTATGATCTTACACCTCCGGTAGCTCAAAGCCCCTAGGACATTCCTTATATACCTTAATCAATAAAGCATTGTTGTTGTTATTTAATGTGTTTTCGTGCCCCTCTCTCAGTTATACCACTCCAACAACCCATCCAGAACACCCGCTAACAATGCACCGCGTGGGAGGCTGATTAAGAAGCTGGATCACTAGGCATGAAGAAGGGGGGAAAGTCCCTCAATAGATTGATTATCTCAGTGAATGGGAACAAAGGACGCATGTCAGAGGAGCCTTTACTGAACGGATCGAGTTTACCAGCGGAGTGCCACAGAGTTCTCCTCTTGGACCATTACTCTTCCTGATCTATGCTAATGATTTGCCTGAAGCTTTAGACTCCTACCTGCAAGGTTTATGAGGGAAGCGAAAAGCGAGGAGGATTGCATCAGCTTATTAGGGGACCTAAGCAGACTTCAATGTTTTCTGATACGTGGTTGATGAAGTTCATTCAACCCAAGTAGATGTAAAATAATGAAGATGTGATAAAGCGAAAGAAGGCCTTGATATCTATATCATCTACCTGGAATTCCATATCATATGAATAGTTAAGGAAACAGACTCTCTACTGTCACGTGACCATTGTCGATATCGCATTAACCGATCCAGTGTGTCATATTAACGCCGCTCCGGTACCAGTAACGCTACCGTTGTCAGCAGAACTTCAGCTAACCCAGCCTTTTTGGTTTACGCCGTACCGGTACCTTTACGTCATACATCAAATATTGGGGTAAGGGGGTCTTGGGGTAATAGCTTTATGCATATGGCAAAGGCTAATGGGTAAAAAGGATAAAGGGTTCTTTGCTGAGGAAAATGGGGATAACAGGATATATGTTAAATGGAAAAGGGAGAGGGGTATGTGTAGTTTACTTCCATTATGGAAACCTATAATATTATTTACATTACCCTATACCTTATATCAAGTCACTATCTATAATTTTAAGGGGACGTGGCACATGATCTCAAACCTATTGAAACTATTTCCTAAATCTTACCTTTAGTAGCCTCTTCCTAACACGACCTTATTAAATGAGACAAGCCGAGCACCACATTAAGCTATAACCTAAAAATTGGCCCGAATCTCTTCGGTCTAACCTAACCTGGGGTTCTTTGAGATATAATCGCTAAACACCGGTCTGCATATGGTGAAAAACTAGTTTAAACATGGACAACAAAACTGTTTCATAAACAAGTAAATGATTCGTTACTATTACCGTGTCGGACATCCAGCAAATGTTATTTTAGGTTAAGTTTGGTTTGGTTGAAATTTTTTCTTTCTGTGATTTTTTCTTTTTTTTTTTTTTTTGGTGTCTTTTGAACGATCCTGACTTTCATTTCTGTCGCCAAGAGGTGGATGTCCGAAACGGTAGTGTTACAAATATTTTACTTACCTTCCCTCGTCCGGCAGGTGTAGGGCTGTGAGAGCCATCAGTCAGGAGTGACGAGATTTTCAGAAAATTAATCACTTTTAAAAAACTTTCCAGTAATCAAACTAACTTCTTGTAAAGTATATAATTATAAAGTCAACAATGCACACAGGCCAGTTATCAGTCTACGGCACAATATAGTCATATTACTCACCATACTCTCTGGTGTCAGTAATTTCACACTATTGATTGTCACTTCTTTGTACACTTGAAATTTTCTGTTCCTCTTTTTCACTTTACAGTCTTTCAGTACTTTCGAATTATTAGCCCTTGCTTACTGTTCGTTAAATGGGCGGGATATGAGCAGAGCCATTATTTCCAAGGAACACATCACTCAGACCTAACACACACTAGATTAATATTGTAATGTTATAACATGTATTTCATCTTAAACTAGTCAGTGAGTTCACAGTTAGAATTTGTATTTTTCCTTAAATGTTTTTCCGTCACCATAAACTTAGCTGAATTCATACACATCACTTTATTTTTTCGTTCTCGTAATTTGCTTACACGGTGTTTACACTTATGGCGGAACAGAGAAGCTACACTGTAAGAGTTTCGCTTGTAGTTGAATGCTTCATCACGTATTACAGTAATCTATCAGACAGCAGCTGTAATGTACTGGATGCGCCCCACGTCCTACCTCCAGGGACGTCAGGGCAGTACGATGGTGTTGGATGTTGGCGGGTAAGCGATTAAGAGAACAGACATATTTTCCTTTCAACTTATAGTGCCGTCAGGGGTATGTAGCTATTTCTTTCCTACCGTTTCTGGGTTCATCTGTTGTCTGAAGACCCTGCGAACGTAGACACCAACACCCAAGTGGCCGGGGCAATGTCTGTGTGCCCGTCTATTGGCATCGTGGCCAGGGTAGCGGTGACACGAGACCCCGACACATTAGGTTTGGTGATGTGTATTCTTTCATTACTGCGTCGGTTTCTGACGTAACATAACATCATAAAACGTAAGAATGTGAGGAAATAGCGTTAGACCTATAGGCCCGTAGAATGCAGCATGCATCAAATCTCATAATCCATGCTCACTCACGTACATCAAGGACAAAGCTTCAGCCCCAGTGTGAGTCCGAAACACCAGAGGTAATAACAACGAAGCAGCAGAAAGAAGCATTTTTATGAACCAACAGATGTCGCACCACGGGGTGTTTATGAATCGGGGACGGAAGACGCGGGGAGCGAAGGTGAAGTGAGAGGACGGGGTTAAAGGATGACGTAACGAGATCTCCACGTACTGATAACGTTAAAATTGTAATGACGATGGTTTACAGTAATACAGGTAATGAAAATTTGACAACGATAATCTTATATGTAGGGCTAGGTACTTGAAGGATGCAACAGCAACAAGGGTAGTGTCATTAGTATAATGATCACTAACACTGGTAATACTGACAGAACATGTGTTAGGTTTTAGAGTAGGGTTATAGAGTTGCTAAAAGTAACATACCTACTTGTGATGTTTTATCGCTCATAGTAATCGGCAAGGCCCATGACTAGACCTGTTATACAGTATTTTAGCAATGAGTAGGGTTTGTTGCACACGCTACATTAACGAAACCTAATCCTTCAGATCACAGACTCTTCGATATTGATATATACAGTTGTCAATAGATGACAACCACAAAAGGATGCTTAATTCGCCATCGATTTCTAGTTATGCTTTTACTAGTACGCATACTCCGGAGTGAGGAAGGTTGGAAAATGAAAATATGTGAGGATTATAATAAGGATGGATTCACCCTCTGAATATGAAATGGATATAGTCCATACATTCATATACATCTTTCATATTTGTGAAACAAAACACTACACATGCTCTAGTGATTTATTATAAGTTACTATATTTATAACTGACATCTTTATTACTGCTCAGGTTGTATAGTTACATGAAAACCGTAATCTTATGGGACTTGACTTTCAATATCCGGTCCGGCTTCCCTGAGAGTCAATCGCTTCACTAGTTCTCCCGGGTAGGGATTCTACTAGGTTGAGGCTGGTGTTAGAATGCCGCCTCACCGATTCCCACACACCCTAGACTTTTTGGGCAATGGCGTCGCAACTAACTTCATCAAATGCACCCCACTCGCGACACGTGATGCCCCATAAGTTCTCGATCGGGTTCATATCACGACCCATAGGAGGCCAGTCGAGTACTTCCATTTCCGGGTGCTGAGTGAACCAGTCCTTCACCACATTGCTCGTGTGGATGGGACTCTCATCTTGCCCAAGTGTAGTAGGGTGTGGATGAGGTAATGCCATGGCTCGCACTAACGGGAAAAATATCTCCTCTAAAACAATAATGTCACATTGGCATGTGAACCTTCCTCCTATCTCTACCAGTTCCCTCGGTCCAAAATCCCAGATCCAGCACCAGAAATTTGCGTTCACACTACCACTCCTGGCTTTCTCTTTCATGTGTTAAGCATCAGAGAGAGCGTTGACTGGATTCCAGCGAATTCTTGCCCCTGCTTCAGCTAGTAAAAGATGTTTCTCACCCATGAATATGACGATCTTCCAAGATACCTGGGTCTGCTGCAAGATATTGGAGAGCAAAACCAAGTCTAGAATCCTTTTGTGCTTGAGATGAATTGTTATTTCTTTCCTACTACGTTACAACTGGTGTCATTTTAATGGACGCGCCGTCTTGTGGTCCGCGGATGGCAAGGAAGCTGCAGATCCCGAGTGACCTGAACCGCAGACAGCTCTGATTGCTCCTGTATGGTGTTCAGTATTAACAGCGAACTCTTCACGCGTGGTGGTTCGTAGTCTCCTAAATCGAGGCTGAGCCTGAAGAAAACCTCCTCAGGCCACCGGTGAATCCACCTGTCGACGGTCGTGATGGAGACACCTGTCATAATGGGCAATTACTCCTGATGGATTTCCACTGTCTTAAATCCAGATGATCCTCCCAGGTTAGCAATGACGTCTGAGTTTTCACGCCATCGCTGCAATGTTTAAGTGAATTGAAAGTCCTAAATCGACAACATAATGTAATATTTTCAAGGGTGTTTGGAAATTTAGAATAACATAGAACCTAACTAATATGCATATACCGATTCGGTATCACATAGACCCATATGTGAAAGGAGTCTTTAGTGTGAACTTCACACGTTCCGATGCCTTTGGGATCCTCTTCAGATGGGTCTCATTATACTCTGACCCCATTTTCCAGTGCATTCACTCCATCTCTCTTATAGTATCGACTTAATCTCCTTACCTGGTCACACCTATTCTATGCAGTTTCAACCTTCTCATGCGTCGTCCTCCATGCATTTGAAACAAAGACACGCTCAGACACACACACACACACACCTCACCATACCCTCTCCACTCTCAACCCCCTGCACCTCCCCCCCACCCTCCCCCTCCACTACCCCCGCCACCCACACTGATCCCCACACCAGACGAAGGTCCCACACGAACCGAAACGTTATGACGTGTTGACAGCACAGTCCATTCAGATGTGGGTGTAAATCATGCATTTGTGACTCATGGCGCTGAGCAGTAAACCACTGGGTATGCAACGACATAATCACGACAACTTGCTGGAAGTTAAAAGATATACAAAAAATATGTGCAGATATCTTTCGTGATCCTTTTATAGTTCATAAGCTTACAGTTCATAGGTTTATATGTTTATAGCTTATATGTTTTGAACATCCGCTGTTTTGGTAGAGCGTAAATGACAAAAAATACTGACACTGCGTAAACTGAGCGAGTTACCGATGATGAGGATATCGGAAATTTGCCACAGATTTGTGGTCAGTCTCACCTCCTCTTCTCGCTCGTGTAGCCTTTCTTCAATATTGAGTCACAAACACTGGGTAACTACAGCAGCAGCTAATCCGCAATCACACTCGTAAACCCATTAAAGGTGATGTACGTTCTTTTTCGTGTACTTAAGATTATCGTTACTGATACATTGTCCTTATCACTTGCAAACTATCACCATCACAGTCTTAACGATATCATATAAGTGGAGGTCTCGTTTAGTCGTACCTTATTCTCCACTCCCAACGCCATTCTCTCATTTCACCCCACCCTCCCCTATCACTCGCCTCCCCCCGGCTCCCCAGTAAACACCCTCGAGCAAAATTCTTGGTTTCAAAAGGCACCTCCTTCCACTGCTTCGTTGTTCGAATCTCAGATGTTTCAGTGTCACAATGGGGCTTGAAGCGGGATAGAACTTTTATCCGGGAGTTTACGATCGGCAAAATAATTGTCTTTCTTGTATCGTCTTAAAAATATTCCAAACCAGCGAAAAGTGAGAGGCTTATCTCCACTACATCAGGTCAGTTGATACGCTTGACGAGACGGAGAAGCTCTTTACGACTTGTTTGCTGAACTCAAAACTCGAAATATCCGAGATTTCTTTACTGTTACTAATGAGGAGAAGTGATACACTAAATATCAAACGCACACCGAAGTTATTCCGAACCTACGTAATTGTGTGTTTTCATGACGTTTCCTAATTATGAACTGTCCAAACGTAGATATAATGTTAGAGAGCCAAACGTTCGTGCCTCATGTTTTCGATTCATGAATCATTGACAGTATCGAATCTTACCCTCAAACGTTTAAAGAAATTATTTTTATTATGAAAACCGGTATCGACCAAGATTTAAACCTATACGCCATTACAACTAATGCCCTTGACCACACCACAACAAGTATAGCAAGAGCAAATATCAGGCAGGAAACCACGAAGAAAATGAGAGGAGTCTATATAATCTGTGTCCACTACTTTCCAGAGTTCCTCGAGGTTTGCAAACTGTTCATTTGCTTCACATATGTGTATGTTGGATGACTCGACTTTTCCTCGATGGACCCACCAAAACTTGGGAAGATTCTTGTTTTGTACTATTTCTGCTCTAACCATATTTAAAGCTTCCCAGTGTAATTACGCTGGCAACATTATACCGTTTATTCCATTCATCATCTGTCTTTCATTCAGATCAGTGCTTGCTGATTTTCTTTGCATATCAGAAGTTGTGAGTTGTATTTTGAACACATAACTTTAGTACTTTACCGTATCTAAGTTCAGAGTATTCATTCCCTTCATCTTCTCACTCTGAGTCTTTCATGAATGTAAATCGAATAAAGATTAATGTTTCATATACGTTATCAAATTGGTATTTTTCTCGTTGTATATTTTTTCGAGATTATAATCTTTTGGATAGCCAAAACTGAAATGTACAACGTAGGTGAAGTCTCGCTGGAGATAGATAGAGGTGTAAGATAACGCTCGCTGATGTGTTGCATATTATATTAGATATGGAGTCGAGTATCCTATTGACATTATTCCTCACACAGTCTACTTTATGCATCTGCTAGCTATCACTTCTAGATCCTTCTCGCATACTGGTTTATATTCTTCATATGTTCATGTTGATAATCATATTCACAACTGTCTTCCCCGGAGCCCAGTAATTTCCACTTACCGATATCAATCTGTAGTTGCCACTTCTTTTTCTACACTGATAGCATATTTTCGTCTCGTTGCATTGCTATGCAATCTTCCTCTTGATTAACCATCCCCCCAATTTTTGTATTGTTTGCAAGCTTAATAATGTCAATATTCCTTTCACTGTGTATGTCATCAATGTAAATAACATATAATAGGGATCCAAGGACAGAACCCTGTGGAACAACACTTAAGCCCGTGCCCAAGCAATTTTTGCTCCGTTTATGCTGTCTCCATGTATTCTACTTTTTTCCCAGCAAGAAAGCAGTAATCTGATTTAGAATTTCTCCACAACATCTTTATCAGTTTTTGTGTTACTATACTAAAGTTGAGATAAATTATTTCATAATTTTGATAGTTGTCCACTGCTTCGTTTGCCTATGAGACAAACAAGAGAAAGATTTGTGAGACATAAGCGCCTCTTAACGAAGCCAAACTGTGAATCATTAAACCAAACTTGTTGTTCCAGGTGACTAGGAACAGAATAAACTGTTATGGCTTCTACTAGCCTTGGTTACCCCGTAGTCTGATAACAAAGCGGGTCTGTCCTACACTCTGCTAGCATCATTGCAGTGGTTTGTCCTGAACAAACAGATACCCCTGAATCATGACACGTTATTGCTGCTTTGTGTAATATGTAAGTGGAGGCAGCCACAAATTTCGTGGCGCCTCTCAAAACATCCCAGATTTTAAGATGCCCTCAAATTTCTTAACGGCATCCTTGAGTACCAGCATCACAACTGAAAACAACTCTAGAAAAATATCTATGTCTTTCTACCCCTACCGCAATAAACCATAAGTTTCTGATCTTTTCTACAATCACAAATAGCCTCGTTAGGACCCAGTGGTCTGTTGCTGTGTGAATTCAGTTGTATTCAGTTCTATAATATACTCCCTCCCCAGCACCCATTTATCATATATCATGTTACCCAAATACTCCAGCAAATTACCTCTTATCCTCTTTACCCATTGACCCTACCATATAACCCCCGTCAAATACCCATTATCTTATTCCTTAAACCTCATGCTCCCCTTACCCAATACCTACCAACCTCATTTGCTATATCTAACCTCAGGATTACCGGCGTGAAGTGCACCTGGCACGTTGGATCACCTGAGGTGGTGCTGGCAAAGGTACCTTCTCTGTGACACCAGATATATTGGGTCATTTAAGGTCACTCGACATTTATGACACCATTTGTGCCTAGTGTCCAGATACCTGACACGATGAGTCAGCTGAGGTCATTTCGAAAAAGGTGGCATCAGCAGTGTTGGTCATTCATGTACCTGACACACAGTCAGCTGAAGTCATATCTACCGTGATGATGTCAATTGTCTTAGCGAGGCATGTACACCTGACACAGTCGGTCAGCTGAGGTCATGCGTTCGGGTACGTAGGAAGGACAAATAACAGGAGACCTGATGGTCCATGACGAGGTTGCCTGCGGTCCTAATATCAAATATGGTAGAAATAAGATAGTAAATTAAAAGTATTATTACATCTTGTGTACTTGCACGGCGTCGTTCTAATGTGCTCGGTCAACTAAGGTGATGCCTACATTACTGACGTCAGGTTACGAACGCGGCGATATCCTGACACGCTGGGTCACGTTAGGTCATCTCGACAATGGTGACGTCAGTTTTACCAGTGCGGCTTTTACGTCATACGTTAAGTCAGCTGAAGTCACGCAGATATTCATGAAGTCATTTGTGTCCTCGCGACGAGTACGTGCCATAGCACGTAATTTAAAGTCATGCTCACAGTGGTGACGTCAGGTGTACCGGCTCTGCGGCATCACCCTGACACACTGGGTCAACAGTGGTCATTGTGACAGAAATGATGTACCTGGATGAGCGAAAAGCTGATGTCAAACGTCTCGTTTTGCATGGTAATTACAACCATGACTTTAGCATACGTATAGGGAGTTGTTACTTAGTTTGCTTAAAATTACCATAGCTGGATGAGGCTTATATCTACGTTGCTTAGACTACAGTATCAGGAATAGGGTTTGGATTTACAAATACAATAATGCGGATCATACTGAAGTTAAAAACAAGCGAACCAGTGGGCAAGACACTGTTGAATACCTGTTTACGTGAACTCTTTCGGAATGACGAATTCCTTCAGTGTATGAATATATATATATATATATATATATATATATATATGAAGCAATAAATAGCAATGTCACTATTATCAGTTCCAC